>SJYT01038228.1:157703-216751 GCA_006410635.1 Cephalophus harveyi | reverse complement strand
GTAATGCATTTTGTCCTTCATTCATTCAGAGCAAATGCTTTCTCTACCCTGCCTCTCCTGCCACTATTGAATGCTCCTGGGAGCCTCCTGGTAACCCCCTCCCTTAGTTAGGGGTACTGAGCACCTCCTGAGGACAGAAGATGTGACCAGCCCTAGGGGGAGCCACTCAAGGAAGACCCCCACGGTGACATTCCCATTGGCAGATGTCTCTCCCCTGGCTGGGCCTAGAGTTCCCGTATCCTGTGATGACGCCTCCAAGTGAACCAGCTCCCAGACAGTGACCCTAGTTGAAGGCAGAAATGGAGGGGAGGAGACGGAGGGGAGGGGCAGGGAGAGGCTGGGGATGAAACCCAGACAGTGGGAAGGAGTGAGTGGAGCAGGTGGGCACAAGGCGAGCAGCAGGCCCTCTGGGAGGCAGACAGGACTGGGATGCGCCCCTCCACCCCTCTCCAGTAGCCCCCAGAGCGGCTCCTGGCCCCTCCCACTCTCAAGCAGAGATTGCTGGCCGCGCCTTAGGCCCCGCAGCCACCAATTCCAGCACGATGGCGCCATCTGCTGTGAGGAGTGAGCAGCACAGCTTACTCCATTAAGGAGTTTTGAGAATTTGGGGTGAGGGTAACTCCTATCTCAGGCTTTCCAGGTGGCTCAGAGGTAAGGAATCCATCTGTCAGTGCAGAGGCGACAGGAGATGCGAGTTTGATCCCTGAGTGGGGAAGATTTCCTGGAGGAAGAAATGGCAACCCACTCCAGGGCTCTTGCCTGGAGAATTCCATGGACAAAGGAGCCTGGCAGGCTACAGTCCGTAGGGTCGCAGAGAGTCGGACGCGACTAGGCGACTAAGCATGCGACTCCCATCTCATGACTCTCAGGGATCGCAGCCTCTGCTCTGGGCTCCGGGAAATAGTCTCCAGTGTGGGGTCATCTCCCATGACCCCCAGACACCTCTCAGGTGGCCAGATTCTTTCTCCTCGCTTTCCAGGTCCCCCCAGATAGGGCTGGAACCCTGCCACACCTCTCCCCTTTGGCTGGACCTCTCCTGACCCTCTGACCTCAGGACAGCGTCTCCTTTCCTCTGACTCTCCTATGGTTACAGCTCCCGAGTGGCCTCCCCACCCCAGCTTTTCACAACTCACGGTTCCTGACCATCTTTCAGCTAAAGGAGCATGCCCCCCGCCCGGGGGGAGAGCAGCGAGCTGGGGGCGGGGGTTGGCTGGGTCAGTGTCGGGGCTGCGCCCAACACTGGAGATCTTCACTGGCCCTCGTGCACTACTTCTCCAAGACCATCTGAGATAGCTCGGTCTGTAGTCCCGGCTGTTGCTCAATCTGCAGGCAGGGCTGGGGGCTCTTCAGCCTTCTCAAGGCCTCTTGGGCTCCTTCTCTCCTTCCCTCCCCCTGCTTCTTCTCCTGCACCCGTAGCCTGGGTTAGTGCCGTATCTTCATGGACTCTCCCTCTCTAGATCCTCATCCTTACTGCCAGGACAATCTTTCCAAACTTACGAGTGATCCCTTCATGTTGTTCAGTCGCTCAATCGTGTCCTATTCTCTGCGACTCCATGGACTGCAGCACGCCGGGATCCCTTCATGCCTCTGCTTAAATTCCTTCATAACCTCCCTGTTGTCTTCTGGAAGAAATCCAAACCGCCCCATCAGGCAGGCAGAGCCACATGCCCTCTGGCCCCTCCAGCTTCATCTCTCAACACCCTTCCATTCACCCTGCCACGGCCATGCCAGGGGCGCCCGTGGTCTGCCGCACCTGGGCCTGTGAACGCTTCCCTAGCCTAGAACACCTTCCCTTTGCTTGGCTTACTCCTCCCCTCCATGAAGCAGCTCAGACCTCACCTCCTGTGAGAAGCCTTTCCTGACAGTTCCCCAACCCTCCCTAAGAAGGTGAGCTCCTCATATATTACACAAACAACCCTCAGCCTCACCTAGGACAGGGACCTGGTCTTTGTGGCAAGTAGATAAGCAGGAATAAATGGACGGATGAATGAATGAGCGGATCTGGGGCCAGGGGTGACAGCCAGAAAACGGCGTGCTGATCACCGAAGGACCGTGTGACTCTGGGTTCTCTGCCCTCTCCTACCCGCTGAGCCCTGTCCCTCACTTGACAACCCCCTTCCTTGTGTCACTTCTAAGCCCTTCAGGGTCCCTACCCTGCCTCACCCCCAGAAACCCCCTGGCAGCCTCTCTCTAGTCGCAGAGTGCCCTCCTCCACACACCCTTGGTTGACCAGTAAGCAAGAATCAGCCCCCTCACTCAGCCAGGCCTCTGCAGTTTCCTCCTTCTGACCAGTGCATAGGTACCAGGCCTCCTTCCACAAGGAAGAGTTACTGGGATCAGGACAAGGAGGCAGGGTTTTTCTGCCTGTTCCCAGGAAGCCTCCTGCTGCCTGACTGGGCAGCTCCCTTGATCCTCAGAAAGCCCACATCACTTCACTCGGACCTCAGACATCATGTTTTGGGAAAGGGAAATTTCATCTATTCTGCAATGCCATACCATTTTTGAGAGCAAGGGCCACATGGGAAAGTGAGACTTCTAAGGCACGGTTGTCATAAAAAGACATTGTTCTTTCAGATGACTTACTCTGGAGGAAGCCACCATCATGTCATGAGGACATCCAAGCAGCCCTAGAAAGGCATCCACGAGGTGAAGAACTGAGAGCCTCTGCTAACAGCCAGCACCAGCTTGTCAGGTGGATCTTAGAATCACGTCCTCCAGCCCCAGTCAAGCCTTCAGATGACCACAGCCTAGGCCAACATACTGACTGTAACTTCATGAGAGATTCTGAGCCAGAAACCCCCTGCTAAATTGCTTCCAAATTTCTAATCCCCAGGAAGCATGAATTTCAGCTAAATTTTGGACTAATTTATTATAGAGTGATAGATAATTAGTACAGATTTGACAATTTTATGATTCGAAACTCCTGGCCAGAAGAAAACACACAGTGAGCTTCAAGGAAAGAGCTGATGACTAGAATTGAAAGTATACAGCTGCCCCAGCAAACGTGTACAGACATGATTATTGCAGAGCTGAGTCACACGTACCTACCCAGGTGGGTCAAACCCGAATCCTTCTTCATTTTTCTCGTACTCCTTTCATCTTGATCTGATCATTCCTACTATTGACAAACAAGGGAAAAAAGAAAAAAAGAAGCAAAAAAAAAACCAAAAAACCTTTAAATTGCTCCTTAGACATATCTCCATTTCCATACATTTAGCTCGGTCTCTTTTGTATAAAATTGCTGAGTTTTCCAAGATTTTCTCATCCCTTCCCCTTCTCCTAGCCAAGATAATTTCCTGGTGCAGGGAGATGTTTATGGACCTCATGGTGGTGGGAAGAGGGAGTTGAAGTTCTAAGTGGAGTCCTCTGCAATTTTATACACACACACAGGTGGGACAGGACTGGAGCTTCCTGGTCCCTGGGGCTCACTGGTAGGGGTGAGGCTGGAGAGGAGTGATGCTGAAGCATGTGGTCCCTGCTCCGGGCTGGTGGTACAGATCTTGCCTCTGTGGTCCCCAGGCCCTAGGACCACCTGGCCGCATTCTTCCCACCCACTCCAGAACAAGCAGTGTGCCGTGAAGCTGTCTCCCAGACGACTTCTCCCAGCCATTTCAAACCACCTCCGGGGTGGCATCCTATTGCTTTGGCAGCATCTAGAATCGCTGCTTTGCACAGGGGAATGTCACAAAGGTTTCCTCCCCTGCTGCAACCTGAGTCAAGCTCTACCCACCCCTCGCAGCAGGACTTTCCCTCACACCTAACTGGGGTTTCTCCCACACAAGCCTCTGAGGTTGAAGGATGGTGCTGCCTTCTTTGGATCCCCCTTTCCTGGTCCCATTGCCATTAGCAGCAGCTTCTCTGCAGCCTGCTGCTTCAACCTTGCTTGAAGCCTTGTTTCGAAGCCCCTTCCACTAGGCAATAAGCTTTATCAGGGAGGGCTACAGGGAAACAGGAATCACGGGAAAATGAAAACACATCACTTTACATCTCTGCATGCAGAGATCCACAGACACCAATATCAAGATCTCCATCTACCCAGGCGCCCATGGCAGACACCCTGGGGTGAGTGGGACCAGTTCAGGGACTTCTCAGTGTTACCCCAGGAGCCCCACCCCATCCTGATCCTTTGTCTTCCCTCTCAAGATTGTTTTTTTTCTCCCCATCTCTCAAAGGCCTTGGGAGGGAGACAAAGACAGGGAACTATACCTCTTCTATAGGTCTTCCTAAGGATAAAAACTTGGAGGTGCCCCTCTAGCTGGTGGATTTCCATGGCTTAAATGCCTCCTGCCCCTCGAGGCTTCTGGACAGTCCCCTCCGCTGGGCTCCAGACCCCTCCGTCGGCTGCTCCGAGACCCCACTCTCTGATCTCCCAGTGGCTCTTCCAACTCACCCTGTCCCAAACTGACTCGTCCTCTTCCTTAAGCTACCTGCTCCTCTTTCCCCATACCCACACGCATCTTGTCCTCTCTACTCCCTAAACAGCTCCCCTCTCTCCTTCCCTCTCCCACTGCACTGAGGCAGGCTTCAAGTTCCGCTTCCCATCTGGGTCTCCTCTCTCCACCGCCCTCCCAGCCCTTCATGGTGACTGCAGGACTATTCTTAGGGCAAGTTGGGTCTGAAGCCCTCAAGCTTAAACTCCTTCCCGAACGTCCCGGTGATCACAGGACACTGCCCTGATCCAGCCTGCCCTGACCCTTCTGCTCTGACATTTACGGGCAGCTTCACGGGCACCCGGACAGGCCCAGCTCTCTCTTGACTCCCCTGTCACACGTGCGGTTGGAATGCTCACTCCCTTGAGTGTCTGCTGAGCTGCTCATTTTTCAAGATCCTGCTTGAGTCACATCCCCTGGGAAGGCATCCTGAGTCAGAGTTAATCACGCCCTTCTCCTGTTACCATGGAACGTTATTCACGTTTCCCCTTGGGTGCCTCTCCCATCCTGCACCATGCAGCCTGACCACAGCACCACCACTTCCCACCTGGACTGTTGCAAGTGTCTCCTGACCTAGCCCCCTGCCCTTGACCTCGCCTCTTCCAGGCTACTGTGGAAACAACAGTCCAAGTGGTCCTCTGGAAAAACCAGTCAATAAACGTCTCCCGGCTCAAAACTCTCCAGAGCCTCCCATCTCACTCACCATAAAAGCTAAAACCCTACAGTGGCCTCTGACATCTCCTGGCCTGGTCCTCCTTAACCTTTGGACCTCCATCCCTGCTCCCCTTTCCCTCCCCGCCCCAGAAACACTGGCTTTCTTGTTGCTCCCGAACACTTGAGACCCTCTCCTGCCCCTGGGCCTTTGCACATCCCCCAGAAACCCACTCTCATCTCCCCTATCAGCTTCAAGTCTTTGTTCCAGTCTCACCTTCTCAGTGAAGCCCACCCTCCCAGGCCTGTGAACACTGCAACCAGCCTCTGGCTCCCAATCCCCCCTTCCCTGCTCCATTTTCCTTTTTTACAGCAAGTCGAAGAACTGATGCTTTCGAATTGTGGTGCTGGAGAAGACTCTTGAGGGTCCCTTGGACTGCAAGGAGATCAAACCAGTCAATCCTAAAGGAAACCAACCCTGAATACTCATTGGAAGGACTGATGCTGAAGCTGAAGCTTCAATACTTTGGCCACCTGATGCGAAGAGCCAACCCTTTGGAACAGACCCTGAGGTTGGGAAAGATTGAAAGCAGGAAGAGAAGGAAGAAGGGGACGACAGAGGACAGGATAGTTGAATGGCATCATCAACTCAATGGACATGAGTTTGAGCAAATTCTGGGAGATAGTGAAGGACAGGGAAGCCTGGAGTGCTGTAGTCCATGGGGTCACAAAGAGTCAGACATGACTTAGCGAATGAACAACAACGATAGCACTTTTCACCTTCTAAACATATTAGTTAACTTATTTTTAAAAAAATTTTATAGCCTGTCTCCCCTTCCAAAACCATCTGGTTTGTTTACTCATAGATCCAATGAGCCTAAAATATTGCTGACACATGGTATACACTCAATAATGAATGCATGAATTAATCAAAGCTATTCATTGGTGGGCTTCCTCAGTAGTCAGTGAGGCCCTGGAGATGGAAGCCATGCTCAATCGCCTCTGGACCCTCCGAGCTTAGCCCACTCTCCTGGCCACAGTGGTTGTACGAGAACCATTTGTTGAATGAATGGGTATCTGTATGGAGGGATGAATAAAACTAGGCCCTGCCCTTTTGGCTGAGGGAGAAAAGCAGGGGCCTGAGCCCTCCACAAACTCCCAGCTTTTCCTGGGCTCCTCCTGTGCCCTGATCTCCCGCATCTTCCCAGAGGGTCCTGCCTCAGCCCTTTCCCCTCAGGCCCAGGCCTCACTGGCTGTTTGTTTAGAAGGAGTTGATAAGTTTACCTCCACCCAGGTAAGGCTGTCTGAATACTGTCTAAGACTGGGTCCTTTCCTAGAAAGGTGATACATTCCAACCAGAGACAATCCCTTAAGCCAGAGGATTGGAGCAAAGCAGTCAAACACCAGGTGTTTGGGGCTGTAAAAGGCTTCCGGGGCCTGGGCTGTGGCTCAAACTGGGGCAGCGGGGCGGAGGCCGCTGTGGCCTGTGTACAGGGTGCCTTGACCTTCCTGGGCGTCCTCCTGAGGACCGGACTTGGTGCAGGGCTCAGCCCTGCACTGAGGCCCAGGCACTGCACGCCCCACACCGAGTGAGAGCAAGAAGGTCCAGCAGCCGAGGCCCCCCTCCCCACCTCCGGCCCCTCCAGTCTCACGCTCCTCCTTCTATCTCAGGGGTACCCAGGAGGTAAGGGGTGGGGGTAAGACTTGGCGCCCCACCCCCCAGGCCTGGGATGGACCCTCGACAATGTGGGCCTTGGGGGTTTCCGGCTGTTTTTGTAGCCACAGTCACGTGTTCCTTCGTGTAACCTGAGCCTCCAACACGGCATGGGCCTGCACCCCAGCTCCCGACCCACATCTGCTTCTCATTTCCGCCCCAGGAAAATAGCCCAATTTCCATGAGTTGCTGGCCCAAGCCCAGGCTGGAGCCTCTCAGCGGCCAGCCCCACCCAGCTGGGTCCCATTACTGGGGAGCGGGGCAGAGGCTGAGAGAACGTTAGAGGCAGTGGGTGTGTCGTGGAGCTGGCGGGGCTGCGGGGTGGTTCTGTCAAGACTTCGCAGTGTGTCCTTGGGGGAGTCCCCAGCCTCTCTGAGCCTCAGTTTTCTCATCTTTCTCATGAATAACACATGTGTTACTCTACTGATGGACATCTTATGAGGACTTGGGGACCAGGGTGATTCTTTAGGATGAAAACGATGGGATTTTCCCCAAAACCAAACTGAAACTAGATTGGCCTGGAGACAGCGCCAGTGGAGCTGGCACAGGTCAGGAAGCTGCTGGGGACCCAGAGCCACTCCCTACCTGACTGCCCTCCCCGGGGCAGCCTGATGGGGTTTGGGCCTAAGTCCTCGTCTGGCAGGCTAATCCCACCCAGCTCTCAATTCTTGGTCTACCAGCATTTATTAAGCACCTAGGATGTGTCAGGCCCTGGGTGGGCAGGGGTCGGGAGACCAAAGTGATGAATACAACTTAAGCTTCTTGTCAAGGAACTTAGAAGTAAATAAATACAGTCCAACACAGCAGAGTGCAGGGGATATGAATGGAATGAGGCCAGAGGCTGGAAGTAACACATTCTATTTCTAGTTGTGCAGTGGATGGAGATCCTTGACTTTTAAGATGCTCTTAACTTGATTTTTTTTTTTCTAATAAAATCTACAGCAAACTCCATCCTCCTTCCAACAAAGACCAGGACCTTAGAAAGTGCCCTCCAGGCACCTCCCACCCTTCACATTCTGAATCCCAAATCGGTTCCCTCTGTGGGAGCTTGTCAGGAACTCCACAAAGGGAGGTCCCACCTCCCACACCACCTCCCCTCCAGCCTCTGGTGTCACCTTGCTACCCTCACCCTGCACGGGCCATGCCCCACCATAACCCCTGCTTCCTGGTCAGGGGGCAGAGCCTGAGCTGGAAGCCACAGAGGGCTGGTGGAGGCAGAGAAGAGTGATAGACCGAGACCCTTGGCTTTGCTTCCCCCGTGCCTAGTCACGAGCAGCAGGACAAGAGCACCTCCTGCAGCTTCGGGGGACAATGTGGGGTCCTCATCCCACCCATGGGCTTCCCTGGTGGCTCAGACAGTAAAGAATCTGCCTGCAGTGCAGAAGACCCGGGTTCGATCCCTGGGTTGGGAAGATCCCCTGGAGAAGGGAATGGCTACCCACTCCAGTGTTTTTGCCTGGAGAATTCCATGGACAGAGGAGCCTGGTGGGCTACAGTCCCTGAGGTCACACAGTTAGATACGACTGAGCGACTTTCATCTCTCCCACAGGCCCCTGAACTAAACCACCACCTTGGAGGCCATTTTGTAGATGAGGACCCCAAGGAACGGAGAGGCTCAGTAACTTGCTCAAGAACAAATTGGCTGGTCTGGAACCTTATCTCTCTGACCCCAGGGTCTGTGATCTTTGCGCCAGCTTGGCACTACTCTTGAGCACCTAGGTTAAAAAACTTAGTTCAGTCACTCACCAGGAATGTGACCTTGGGCAAGTCTTCAAAGTCTCAATTTTCAAAATATGTTTTTTTTTTTTAATAAATCAGCTTTATTGAGGGATTAATTTATACACAATAAACACACAGATTGTGTTTGACTCACCTAAGCTTGATGACTCTTGATGAACATATACATACATGTCACAAACCACACAATCAAGATACAGAACACTTCCCTTCCCTGCAGGAAGCCCCTCCTTCTGTAAAAGGGGCAAATAAGAGTACCTGGCACGTCAGGAAGGTCAAATGAGGTAATACTGGCAAGATACTTAGCAAGGCTCCAGGTGTGAAGTAAGTACTCCGGCAACATGCATTGCTTTTGAGTGCATCTTGCCTCCATGGTGCCCCCTTGAGGCTGGGGCAGGGATGGGGGCAGGTGCCGCAATGGTGTCTCTGAAGCCTTCTCCTCCCCAGTGTGAAGGCATCAGCCCATCTTAGAGAAGACTTGGGATAGACTCAAAACCTCTGTTTTCCTCCAGGAGCCCTGAGGGGCTGGGTGCAGAGAAATGGGCCAGCTTCTGCCCTCAGGCTGGCCCAGAACATAGGTCCTCTGTTCTTCTGAGACCTTCCCATGTCTGTCTCCAGCGCTGGAAACAGGGCCAGCTTCATGAGTTGGCAAGCTGTCAGTCACTCAGGACTCCATGCTCAGAAAGCCCTGTACTTGGTTTAATGTTCTGATGTCACCTTCTTGCAATCTTCAATACTTTTTGAACAAGGGACCTTGCGTTTTTATTTTACACTGGGCCCTGCAAATTATGTAGCAGGGGATGGTGATGGTGAAGGTAGGGGGAGCTGGCTGGTTTCCTCCTTAGAGAAGCTGGTGCCATCCCTCTCCATGCATGTGCATACACACACACACAGGCACACACACACACACGCACAGTCATCACACGCAGCCACATATACTCATTCAGCACTTTCTCCGTCCCTTCTCTGTCACTCCCCACAGAGGGGCAACGGGAAGGCCTGGGTCACACTGAACCCTCAGCCACCAGGAGGCACCCACGCAATCTGGCAGCCTGCTCGGCCTGGAAACCCCCTTGGGGACAGCTCCTGCTCATAGGGCCTGCTGGCCAGGCCACCCGAATTCCCATCCTCTGACGGTCCTCTCCAGCCGCCTCCTCCCAACTCCGCAGCTCAAGTGTGAAACCACAGCTGGGCGCCTGCCAAGGGGGCTTGGGTTTCATCACACTCGACTTCCCACACCTCGGCCAGAGGCCAAGGTCTGATGGGGCTGCTGGCCTGAGGCCTGGCCTTGAAGGCAGAGTAGGGGTAGAGGATGGCTCCCAGTCCCCCCGGCTTCCTGTGTATCCTAGAGGGCCCCCTCTTTCAGGCCACAGTTCCCCTCCATGCAGTGGGACGAGATTTGGTAGGAATGGAGCACTTGCCAAGGGTGAGGGGAAGGCAGAAATTAGAGACGAAGGCATTGAGAGAGAGTCTAGAATGTCACTGTCCAGAACAGTAGCCACCACGAGGTGCATGTGGCTATTTGAATTTAAATTAATTTACGTGAAAGCCAATTTAAATTTCATTTCCTCAGCCACCCTAGCCATCATTTAAACTTCATTTCCTCAGCCACCCTAGTCACATTTCAAGAGCTCAACAGCAATGTGTGGCTTGCGGCTGCCATCTTGGACAGCTCAGACACAGGACATTTTCATCAATACAGTGAGGCACATCTGCCAGTGGGGGAAAATCAAGGCGCAGGGGATGCTAGGAGCTTTACTGACCCTGGGGGTGGGTGGGCAAAGGGCCGTGAGTGGGACACATTTGAGAAATGCTCTCGGTCACCTACAAACCTCAAGAGTGAGGAGATGGACACGCCATAGAGGGGAGTCAGGAATCAAACTCCAAGGGGCACAGGAACTCTCTGAAGGCAGCTTCAGCTCGTCACCCTGACTGAGTGACCAGAGGCCCCAAAGAAGAAGGTGGCGGCCAGAGCAGGTGTCCTTCCTAGCAAAGGGCTCCCGGAGCCATCTCCAAGTGAGAAATGTCATCACTCCCTCCTGCCTCACCTCTAGAAACGGACGCACCTTTGCACGCTCTAGAATAATGTTCTCAAACTTTAGCCTGCCTCGGAATCACCTGGAAGCTTGCTGAAGCACAGCTAACTAAGTGAAAACTCGAAACACATATACTTTTACTTCGTTTAGGAGTCAACGTTGAAATACAGATGTTTGGGTTGTGTTAACTGGAAGGTTTACTTGCGTTTGGCTGTCTGGGTAAATCATTGAAAGGTATTGAGCTGGCTTAATCTGGGCACATTTTATAAGCTATAAATGGATCAGCAGAGGGTGATGTGGCGATTTCAGCAGAGACTGGAGGGGGCAGGAAAGAAAAGGAAGGGAAAGGGAGGAAGGACTTGGCTCTGAGAGGTTACACAAGCCCCCCCGCCCACCCCCAGCAGACACAGGGTCACTCAGCAATCAGGCTGTACTTCGCTTCTTCCTCCCCGCTCTCCAGCTCTGACTATTTTCAAATGAAATAAGCCTGGGAAGCAGGGAAGGCTCAGGGCTATGAATACATGTTCTTGTTTTCTGGGCTTATTCGACTTTGACAGGAAGCTTGGCTGAGTGCAGGCATCTGAGCCCTTGCTCTCAATGGTGCTTTTAAGGCATGTCTTACCCAGAATGTAAAGAGTCTCCATCAAAAATGCCAGCAGGCCTTGATGGCCCCCTCAGTCCCTGAGGCCCAAGCCCACCTCTCCTCCTCCACCGCCCATCCGTAGCCTGCACCCACCTCCACACCTCTGGAGAGGGTGGAGAACAACAGACCCTGGGTTGGGAAACCAAGTCTGAGGGACCCAGCCCAAAAGTTGGCCTCTCATTTCAGGAGGACTATTTTCAGCACTGGGGAAAGTATACTAATAGAGCCAGCTTTGAAGATTCTAGAATGACCCTCATTCACAGGTGGGGGAATAGAGGCCCCTCTGGAAAACTTTTGAACATCTTCTTCCCCGGACCCTTCCCTCTCCAAGTGGGAAAGTCTCACCTGCTCCTTCGCGACCACCCATTCCACCCACAGCATGTCCCCACAGCATAACCACCCGCTGGATGGCCACTCTGAGGTAAAACCTCAGACTGTCTCTTCCACTCTCTCCACAACTGCCCAGGGAGGGGGGCGGCGTCCCATTTTACAGATGGCCAAAGGGGTGAAGCAACCCCATGGCTGATCACCTGGAGGACGGCCTGTGCCTCCTCCTGATCACAGGGGCAGGCTTTGGCGGCCCGCCGCCTCCACTCCCTTCCAAACCACCTCCTGTCTCCTCACCAAGGCCCAGGAGCACCGCTGATTTAGCATTTCCTGCCCTTCTGACAATCGGTGTGCACAAAACAGGCTTTATTTAAACCACTTTTGGAGGGCATCTCTTCTACCCCTTCCTCCGGCTTCAATAAGCCGCTAATCTGAAGCAGGATAAATCATTGGCATTTAACAACCTGATTACAAACATGTTCCTGGTTCCTGTCCCTGCCCTGATGAGAAGCTCATTTCTCAAAGGGTTAATTAACAGCCTTCACACAGGCCGCATTTAGCAACGAGTACAAAGCCGCACACATAAATAACGTCTCGAGCGGAAGACGAGGGTGCAGATGGCTTGTGACTTTGCCGTCCAGAGTTTTTAAACCGGTGTGAAACAGGTCCTGTCGGGACCCGGGGCCGTGAGTCAGGGTCAGGCTTTGAGGTGGGCCAGGCCAGAGACACTGGTGGCCAACTCTGTGCTCTGTTGAAAGAAAGTCTTAAAGCAAAACAGAGCACTGAGCCAAGGTGTGGGGGGGGGAGAAGGCGGGCCTGGGGTGGGGAATGGGTCTGCTGACTGACCCGGATGGACAGCAGCCAGGGAGGAACCAAACCAGCGACCCAGAGTCCTTCACGGGGCGCTGGGTTTACCAAGGGGGCCTCCACCCAGAGAGTCACACCCTGGGGCACAGAGCCCCTTGCAGACCCTGTGGCCAAGGATGCCAAGTGTGCCCAGCCTAGGTCAGAGGAACTGCATGGGGCTGGGAAGAAGGCAGAGGAAAGGACAGCCCCGAGGAAGCCGAGAAAGTTCTGGAAGTGGTACAGAGGCATCGGCAGTTTTCTGCCTCCTTCGTGGGTAAGCTCTGTTCCTCTGCAAAGCCTTCAACTCCCAAGAGGAGGTACGCAGGACTCACCCGCCCACCGACGGGGACACATCTCAGATTTTATCAGGGGCAACTTTACAGAAACACTGTTGCAAGCAACCTGAAGCCAAAAAAGGACACAAATGCCAAGAAACAGAAGGAACGATGTAAATATGCTCTGGACATCAGTGGAAATGAGAGTATCAGGAAAAGGCAGAGAAAAGAGGAGATCAGGATGCAAGCCTTCCACATTCTGTCTCTTCCCATTTTGTTTCTCTGGTTCCTTATGTTCATCTTCTCAGCCTTTAAATAGATCCCATCCCTCAGCTTTCAGCGTCCCCCCACCATCCTCACCAAACACTCTCCTCCTGGGAGCAGGAGGTGCCATCTGGGGAGGCGGACAGGGAGCACCCAAAGGCCGTCCGCGGGAGGTAAGGGTGCCCCCTGAGTGGCAGAGAAGAGCCCCGTCTCGGTGGCAACCTGGCTGCCAGTCCTGACCCAGAGCTGAACCTGCCAGGCTCAGGCTAGGGGCTGCCTCCCCGTGCCAGGCTCAGCACCCCGGGGGTGAGGGAGCAGAGAAAGAGATGGGGGCCAGGTCACGCCGGCTGAACAGAGGGGCTCTGTGTCCAGGAGTGGCTGCTTCTCCCTGAGTAATTTTCCAGGGTTTGCCCTTCCCTCACAGAACTCACACGGGGGCCGCCATCCTCCAGAGGGTTATTCTAGGCCAGTCACCTGTTTGGTGACCCTACCTGCTTTGATTTCTAATCCCTCTCACTCATCCGGCTTTGCTTCTCAAAGTCCCCACACCCATCTCCAGGATATGATACCCCTGGATCCCAAGACACCCAACCCACCCGCTCCAGGCCCAGCTCTCGGGTCGTTCTGGGAAGTCCCAAAGGCGCCATTGTTGCTGGGCTGAGGCCAGCATTTCTGTTTTCTCAGAAGGATCAAAGCCGCGTCCCAACCCTGCCAGGAGGAAGCAGTTGTGACTCGTGCAAATATCTGCAGTCCATTTGGGATTTTACTTTGGTGAGAAATAAATACACAGCCATCTGCAGATGATGGAAATATGACTTAAGTAACTTTTTGGTCGAGGCTATTGGGCCAGAGCCCAGATGGAAATAAGACCTTGTATCTCAGTCTCCGCTGCACACTTGAAAAAAAAAAGAAAAAGCAGAGGGGAAGGGGGAAAAAAAAAAGTTGATGAAAACTGAAGCTCAAAATGGAGTGTGCTCTATTACTTGGCCTGAGAAGGGAAAATAAACACCAAACAGCTACTCCATTCAAGTGTGTGTTATCTGGCTCATCCTTGCTGAGAATTCCCTCTCCTCCCTCCTCTGCCCAGGAATTACCGCGCCTACAAACAGCCCCCACGCCCACCCCTAACCCGGGGCAGGCAGACAATGGGCCAGAAAACCAGGCTGGACCAAGGCCTCTCCCTGCAGCCCCCAGAGGCCGTAAGATTGAGAAACACAAGGCTATTTTTAAAGTCCTATTTGTCTACCCACGTCGGCTCTGCGAGCCTGAGAAATGGTATCATTTGTGGGAGGTGGCATTGATTTCTTTTTTAACTTGCTCAAAGCCACATTTTTGCAAGTTTGAGAAAAGCAAAAAAGGCAACAGTTTCCAAGGGTGATCTCTCCCCTGGCTTGCCTTCCTGCCCTGCAGGAAGGACTCAGGTGTATGCAGGAGCGCAGCCCCCTGCGGCTGAGCCCTGGTCTGGGGCAGGCACAGGCCCCCAAATCCAGGCCCAAGGAAGTGGAGTGAAAGATCTGGACATACAGGAGAGCCGGTGAAAGAGGAAGGAGCAAGGGAGTAAGAGAGAGGTAGGACCCGAGCATGGTGGGGTACTCCATCTGTGGCACAGCTCTGCACTGGGAGGCCCCATTTGATGGGGGGGATAATCAACCACCTGCCCTGGAGATAGAAAAGGGTGACAGGTCACACACAGAGGAAATGGATTCTCAGTACCATCCAGCCCCCCAGGTCTATGCACAGATGCTTCAAGCAGCTGGTGTGTCTGGGGGCCAAGAGGGTGCTTCCAGGTGGGTCTACCAGGCTGAGGCCGACCTTGGACTCTGGGCTGCAAAGATCCAATGGCAATAACAAGAGCCTCTCTGTTCTTGAGATCTCTAAAGGGTTTTTTCCTGTGAGGACACAACCCCACCAAGGCTTCAGAGGCCTCCCATCTACCCACTGCCAGGACCAAGAGATGGAGAAAGATGGATGGATGGCGAGAAAGAAAGAGATTTCTCCGTCTCCAGTGAGACCGAGAAAAAGAGGAAGCAGAAGCATAAAGATGCAGAGATGGAAAGACATAAATTGAGGAAGAGTGAGGAGATGCGTCTCTGTCAATCCCCAGCCCCAGCTCATATCTCTGATGCTGGATGGAAGGGGGGCTGTTCACGAGGACCACAATAGAGGGACAGGCTCTGTGGACCATTTCCTTTCTCTAGCGGGTCCGTGGCCCAGAGCCTCGAGGTATGGTGAGCAGAAGTCTCCAGCTGCTGCCTGAACTCCACGAGAAGCCGCTGTCCCCGCTCCTTCCCCGCACCGGGGACACAGCTCAGCCCACACTCACTCGGATTTCTCCTGTGTGCACCGGCTGCACGGCCTTGACTGGTTCTCTGGTTCTCTTTGTTTCTCAGTTCTCTCACACACAAAAAGGAGATAGTACCTTCCTGCCTGGGGCGCTTCAAGTATTAATTGACATAGCATGTACGTGTGTGTGTGTAAACGCTTCACACAGACTTGGCACACAGTGAGGGCTTGATACATGGCAGCCTTAATGCATGTGGCCTGTGGTCCATAAATGGTGGTTATTGTTGCTGGTGTTCCCAGGAGACGGGCGGGGCTGGGAGAGTGCTGGAGGCAGGATGGGGAGGCAGAGGAGTCTGGGGAGAGGGGGCCAGAGGAAGGTTATGCAGAATGCGCGGAACCATATGTTCCAAAGCTGGAGGTACCCAGAGACCACCCTGACCCATCTGTGGCACCCCTGGGGCTGACCCTAACGTGGACCCCATGCAGGGTCTGAGACTAGGAGAGCTGGACTCCCCTGCTACATGTCCCTGGTTCCACGGCTGCCCAGGCTGGGACCACAGGTCAGCCTCCCATCAAACCCTAAGCCCTTCCACCCCCAGCCTGGGGATGTCTTCCCTTTGGTGGTTTGGAACATGCAGCGCCAAGAGGAGCAGAACAGCAGTCAGATGGGCCAGCAGGCGACTCGAGGCCTACCCTGGCCCTCAGTGCATCAGGGAAGAGCAAGAAAGCAAGCAGAGTCGGTCATCCTGGCTGAAGCGTTTCATGTGAAAAGGCTCCCAGCAGCCCCTGGCATCACTGCAGGGAGTCTGATCCTTCTGTCCCAGGAAGGGACAGAGTCTGATCCTTCAGGAAGCCCAGTTCTGGGGAGGGGACAGACCTTCATCGCTCATTACAGCCCTCAAGAAGCATCCCCACCCTCCACCTAAGCTGGCCCAGAGCCTGCTCTGCCTCCCCAGCTGCCATGTGGGGACATAGGCACAGCTCCACCTCCCTCCCAGAGAGGGACCCCAGCAGCAACACTTTCCCCATCTCAGAAGGGAAGTAGAGGAAGGAGAATCAGACCGTGAAGGCTGCCAGGAGGAAGTCATGAGACCTGAGATGTCATCCTGGCTCGATCCCTTTGCAAAAGTCACTCATCCTCTCAGAGCTTCGTGTTCCTCCTCCAGAAAATGGGAATAATAATCTTTACATGTTGGGGAGACAATAACACATATCTAAGCACTTACATAACACTCCGACCCATTCCTTTCGTGGGTGGGGAATTAGAGCAATTGGGTGTGTGTTCATTGGCAACCTAAAGACTGCGGCTTTCAGCAGGGCTGGATGTTTGCGTTGAAACCGCTCACTGGGAGGCAGACAAAATCAAGAGGCTGGTCCTTCCAGAACCTGGAGAGTGCGTGGCAGATGAAAGCACTATTTCTGGAACAAGATGGCATGTCTCCTGACTAGGAGGGACATGTAACTCTCTATACCTCAATATGCTCATCTGTAAACGGGGATGATAAGAGCTCCCCAGGCATTTGGTTAGAGGTGAGGATTAAATAAAGCAGTCCGCCTGGATCCTTCAGCACAGTACCTGTCAGCAGCAGTTATGGTAAGGCACACACAGAGACATCTTCTAGGAACTGATGGGGAGAGACCGCCAAGATGCATGTTGAGTGGAAAGCATGGCGTGTAGGATGCTACCATCTGGGCAGGGAGTGAGGAAATCAGACCACATGCCCGATTTGCTTGGATTTACAGAAGGTTATCCTAGAAGGATCTTCCCTAGTGGCCCAGACTATAAAGAAGCTGCCTGTAATGCAGGAGACCAAGGTTCGATCCCTGGGTCAGGAAGATCCCCTGGATAAGGAAATGGTGACCACCTCACCCCCCGCCCTGCCCAGTATCATTGCCTGGAGAATCCCATGGACAGAGGAGCCTGGCGGGCTACAGTCCATAGGGTTGCAAGAGTTGAACATGACTTGGCAAATAAACTACCACCACCATCCTGTAAGGATACCTAAGAAGCTAGTCAACAGGGTTACCTTGTGTTGGGAGAATGAAAGGGGATGGAGTGGGGGAGCAGACCTTTTGACTGTACACATCTTCATGCGATTCTGATCCATCACCCATGTGAGTGAACTGCCTATTACAAAATATTTTCAGTTAAAGGCGTGAGCTACTGATGCTATTATTCTGTCTGAGCTTCAGTTTCTTCCCTAAATGAGGGAGGTGCTCTATGCCTCATCTGCCTGACTAGGGCTTCGTGGGGATTCAAAGAGAAAGTGAATACACAAGTGCCCTGAGAAAGACCGGGATGATGAGGAGGAAGGGGAGGAGGCTGAAGAAGGAGGGCGGGGATGGAAGGCGCCCAGTGGGAGAATCACTGAGCCGTTGTCCCAGGAGCTGAGCCACGCCAGCTGGACACATTTTGCTCTGGCCTCAGCCTTTGGCCTCTTTCCTCAAACACAGGCCAGCAGGCGACTCGAGGCCTACCCTGGCCCTCAGTGCATCAGGGAAGAGCAAGAAAGCAAGCAGAGTCGGTCATCCTGGCTGAAGCGTTTCATGTGAAAAGGCTCCCAGCAGCCCCTGGCATCACTGCAGGGAGTCTGATCCTTCTGTCCCAGGAAGGGACAGAGTCTGATCCTTCAGGAAGCCCAGTTCTGGGGAGGGGACAGACCTTCATCGCTCATTACAGCCCTCAAGAAGCATCCCCACCCTCCACCTAAGCTGGCCCAGAGCCTGCTCTGCCTCCCCAGCTGCCATGTGGGGACATAGGCACAGCTCCACCTCCCTCCCAGAGAGGGACCCCAGCAGCAACACTTTCCCCATCTCAGAAGGGAAGTAGAGGAAGGAGAATCAGACCGTGAAGGCTGCCAGGAGGAAGTCATGAGACCTGAGATGTCATCCTGGCTCGATCCCTTTGCAAAAGTCACTCATCCTCTCAGAGCTTCGTGTTCCTCCTCCAGAAAATGGGAATAATAATCTTTACATGTTGGGGAGACAATAACACATATCTAAGCACTTACATAACACTCCGACCCATTCCTTTCGTGGGTGGGGAATTAGAGCAATTGGGTGTGTGTTCATTGGCAACCTAAAGACTGCGGCTTTCAGCAGGGCTGGATGTTTGCGTTGAAACCGCTCACTGGGAGGCAGACAAAATCAAGAGGCTGGTCCTTCCAGAACCTGGAGAGTGCGTGGCAGATGAAAGCACTATTTCTGGAACAAGATGGCATGTCTCCTGACTAGGAGGGACATGTAACTCTCTATACCTCAATATGCTCATCTGTAAACGGGGATGATAAGAGCTCCCCAGGCATTTGGTTAGAGGTGAGGATTAAATAAAGCAGTCCGCCTGGATCCTTCAGCACAGTACCTGTCAGCAGCAGTTATGGTAAGGCACACACAGAGACATCTTCTAGGAACTGATGGGGAGAGACCGCCAAGATGCATGTTGAGTGGAAAGCATGGCGTGTAGGATGCTACCATCTGGGCAGGGAGTGAGGAAATCAGACCACATGCCCGATTTGCTTGGATTTACAGAAGGGTATCCTAGAAGGATCTTCCCTAGTGGCCCAGACTATAAAGAAGCTGCCTGTAATGCAGGAGACCAAGGTTCGATCCCTGGGTCAGGAAGATCCCCTGGATAAGGAAATGGTGACCACCTCACCCCCCGCCCTGCCCAGTATCATTGCCTGGAGAATCCCATGGACAGAGGAGCCTGGCGGGCTACAGTCCATAGGGTTGCAAGAGTTGAACATGACTTGGCAAATAAACTACCACCACCATCCTGTAAGGATACCTAAGAAGCTAGTCAACAGGGTTACCTTGTGTTGGGAGAATGAAAGGGGATGGAGTGGGGGAGCAGACCTTTTGACTGTACACATCTTCATGCGATTCTGATCCATCACCCATGTGAGTGAACTGCCTATTACAAAATATTTTCAGTTAAAGGCGTGAGCTACTGATGCTATTATTCTGTCTGAGCTTCAGTTTCTTCCCTAAATGAGGGAGGTGCTCTATGCCTCATCTGCCTGACTAGGGCTTCGTGGGGATTCAAAGAGAAAGTGAATACACAAGTGCCCTGAGAAAGACCGGGATGATGAGGAGGAAGGGGAGGAGGCTGAAGAAGGAGGGCGGGGATGGAAGGCGCCCAGTGGGAGAATCACTGAGCCGTTGTCCCAGGAGCTGAGCCACGCCAGCTGGACACATTTTGCTCTGGCCTCAGCCTTTGGCCTCTTTCCTCAAACACCCATGGTTCAAATGGGGCCCCTTGTCCTGCCAAACATCTCAGGGGAGGTGGATGCAGGTGGGTGGGGGCCAAGGGTAGGGCTCATGGGCACCTGCATATGACCCTTGACCACTGGCCAGAGTGTGGGAGCAGGAAGGGGCGCTGGGAGTGGAGTTGTGAGATGGATGAGACATTGCAAAAGGAAAGGCAAGATTCTGCCCAGCAACGACTCAGAGAGACCGGACCTTGCCAAGGGCGTGGCTCGTGTGAAAGGAGATGGAGAGAGTCATCTCATTTATCGTCACCCCCAACAATTCTGTCATGGATTCGATTACCATCCAGACGAGGAAACTGAGGCTCAGAATTTTGGGTATGTCTATAGTCACAGCCACGAAGTAGCTCAGATCCAGACTCAGGCAGTGCCCCTCCATTTCAGTACCGCTCCACCCTAGCTCGCAACCCAGACAAGCTGGCCACTTTCTAGGTGACCCCATTATAGCAACAGAACAGAAATCACTAGTAGCTCAGTCGGTAAAGAATCTGCCTGCAGTGCAGGAGACCCGGGTTCGATCCCTGGGTTGGGAAGATCCCCAGGAGAAGGAAATGGCAACCCACTCCAGTACCCTTGCCTGGAAAATCTCATGGACAGAGGAACCTGGTGGATTGCAGTTCATGGGGTCGCAAAGAGTCAGGCACGACTGAGCAACTAATACACATAACACATAGAGCTCAGAAATGGCAGCAGCAGCATTGTCGACAGCTGGTGTTCCTGCTCCAGGAGGTTTCCACGCTCATTAGATACCCAGAGCCTGCAGGTAGAGCCTGGAAGGGGCCAGACTTGGGAATCCCTCAGGACCCCATGCCCCTGAAATTTCAGGGGCACGCGGCTGGAAGAATGAAAGTGCTTTTCATGGAATCCCAACAGGAAACCCACGAGAACATTCCTGCCCTGAGGATTCCAACAGGAAAACCACGAGAACATTCCTGCTCGTGGGATTCCAACAGGAAAACCAAAAGAACATTTCTCCTTGTGGGGTTCCAGTTGGGAGTCAGAGTCCATGTTCCCTGCTACACAGACTGGCCAGTGGGTGGGGGTGGAGGGGAAGGCTTGCCCGCCCTCACCAGAGGTCCCCAGCCCCGCAGACACACTCAAAGATTCCTCTGGCCTCTCTGGGATGGGGTGGGCCATTTGAGAACTGCCCTGCCTGGCTCCCAATCCTCCTGTTTTTGCTCCAAGTGGCTGTCCTATTACCCAGGTTCCATGCAGAACATATGGGCCTGTGTTCTTCCAAGGGTCTTTGTAATTAGGGTGAAGGCTTGTGAGCATGTAGAAAAATTATCTTAAATTTAACTGTCTCTTGAGGTGCCTCAGTCAACAGTGGGGTGCACTTGAAGAAATCTGGGACATAGCTGATTCTGCCCACCCTCCTCCAAATAGCTACTGTGTCCCACCATCAGGACCCGCTGAAAGCTACGTGCTGAGAGGGGTCCGGAGGACAGGTTCTTGGCCCCAGGAAACTCCTACACTAGTTGAGAAGCTGGGAGGCAATCCAACAGGAAGTGCTTTTAGAGTGCTGAAAGAGAAATGACCGTTAACCCCAGGCGTTATCAAAGCAAACCCTGTTCGTGCAGTACCTATCACGTGTCAGGCACTGTCTTGGGCTTCAAGGCAGAGTGACAAAGCTCCTCCTCCCAAAAAACCATTGCCTGATGGGAGAGATCAACAACTAAATGACTACCTCCCAACGGGAGGAGAGTTAAAATCAAGGTTTGGTCAGGATGCAGAGAAGAAGGGAAGGCTTCCTGGAGGAAGTGATACTCGAGCACGCTGAGAAATTCAGCTGGAAGTCCAGTGGGACTTCAGGGGTGGGGCTGGGAGGTGGTGGGGTTTGACATAAACCTCAGTAACCATGGTTAGGATTTGGGTTATGGAACGGTGATAAGACCTTAATAAAGGCAGGGATGGGGCACGGAAGAGTAGGTTTTGGACGTAGGACAGCAGATGCAGATACCAGGGGGGCAGATCTGAAGGGGAGAGCTGGGAAGGACAGAGGTCCCAGAGAGCTGGAAGGGCTGTGGGTCAACATGGGACATGTTCCTTCACTCAGTGAAGGAGAGAGTCACTGAGTGTGGGCAGAGGAGAGGGTTGCCCTCAGGAAGATGGGAAGGAATCCAGATTTTGAGGGGGTTGCAGAGCACCGGGAGGGAAGAGTGTGACATTTGGAAAATGAAAGAAATTCTGAGTGAGATCCCAGGGCCTTTTCATCTGCAACCATCCAGACACCCCAGCCCCACGTCATGGAGTGGAACGTTGTGTTCCATACGAGGCCTCAGGGCTGATCCAAGCAGGCTGGCAGTGACGCGGAGCAGCTGAGGCCAATGGGTCCCTCAAGCCGTCCAGCCAGCCACCAGGAGAGGCAGGAGCAGGAATCAGGGGTCAGAATTAAGGGAGAACAGAGGCAATGGCAGGGATACACGTGGCAGCGTCAAACTGTGGGGCCAAGAGCTGAAACCCACAACCAGGGTCAGGGTGGCAGAGGGACAGATCTGCCTCCAGAAGGAAGGAGGAGCCTGTGGGCCTGAACTAAGTGGAAGAGGGACAGGGGGACAGGAGGAAGGGGGCCATGGTGGACAACGTCTAAAGCAGTGGTGTGCCAGAGCAGACATTCACGACCTTCAAGAGCTGATTGTTAAATGCCAGTAAACTTGCAAGAAAGTTGTTTCAATGTCGGTGAAATCAGCCACAAAGCATTTATACCATGGAAATGGGAAAATGCTATTACCAACCTGGGCACCATTTTTTCCTTTCTCAGAGAGATGGCTGAGACCTGGGCCCAAGAGCCCAGGGTCTGGTCTTTCTCCACCATGTAGTTTTGTGCTACTGTGGCCCCACTCGCAAATGACAGTTCTCAGCCCTGCTGGGGTGGGAGGTGAGGGTGGTCATCTAAATGAACATAGCTGGATGCTGCTCTTTAGGACAGAGCATTACAGAGACAGAGAATTGCAAGTGGCTTTCCTAGCCTCTCCCTGGATGTCTGATCTAAATTTAGGTCCTTTTAGTCTATGCTGAATCCCAGCCACAGCCTTTCCTTCCTTCCTGCAGGCTCTTTGGAGATGGCCATAAGGAAGGCCCTGCTGGAAGGCAGCTGACCTTCGTTGTTTCACCTGCGAGCTTGAATGTGGCTTTTGGGCCAAAGTCCCCTCAAACTTCCCCTGTGCCTCCTCCAACTACCCCTTCCCTCATGCTCAGAAACTTGCAGTGGCTCCTTAATCCTCTCCTGATGTTCCAGACACCCCACCCCTGCCTAAGGCCATCCCCTTTTGGATCCACGATGATGACACCACTCTTTGCTCAGCCACTCTCTGAGAGAGAACGTCCTTCCACATCAGGACACCTCAGGCATGTCCCTACCCTCTCCAGGTCTTATCTGTGCTCTAAGGATGATGTCTATAATAGACCCTGTATGATTTTTTTCTATAAGTAATAGAAACTGACCAACAGGGACTTCAATCATAAGAGAGTTGCCTACCAAGAAGTCTAGAGGTGGGCAGTTATCTAGCTGGCTTGGAAACTTCAAGATGCCAGTGCTCTGGATCAAGGTCCAAATGGTCTCCCTTATGGTTGCAAAATGGCTGCCACAGCTCCATATATCACATCTTCAGACTTCCTCCAATGTCTGGATGTAAGGTGATAGTAAAAGTGGAAAGAGCTCTTTTTGTGTGCGTTCCTTATTTGATCAGGGATGAAAAATCTCTTTCAGAAGCTTTTCTAGCATGATTCCCCACAACTCCCAGCAATTTTTTCCTAGATCTTGTTAGCCAGAACTGAGAATGTCTTTTAGATGGCCAAGTAACATGGACTTTAGAGGGTATCTGAACATCAGACACAATGGCCGTGAATGTACTCCCTGTTAGGAGAGCTCACCACCTCCCAGACTCCTGCTCTGTCTCCTGACCATCACCCTGAGGCTGCAGGGGCATCCTCTCCCCTAGGGGTTACTCTTCAGCCTGAAACAACAGTGCGTGAATAGGCTCGAGTCCAATTAAGTGCAATTGCATTGATGATTCCAAGAGTAGGAAGAAGGTCTGAGTCTTGCCACAGACAATCTGCAAATCTGTTTTGGCCTCCCTGTATGCCCAGCCCAGGGGAGGCCAGAGCCTGTTCCTTGTGCTCTAATCATCTGGGTAATCTTGCCTGCAAATGAGAGTTACCTGCCAAAACTTTTTAAAGTCTCCTTGCTCAAAAAAAAACTCAAAACCCCAGTCTAATCATGAGAGAAGCTAACAGACAAGTGTGATATCCCTGACCAGTTTTCCTATCACGAAGCAAGGACAGGCAGAGAAAATGCCATGTCCCTGAGTGGACATGATGACGCAATGTAATATGGGATCCTGGATGGGCTCCTGGGATGGAAAAAGAACATTAGATTAACATAAGGGGGCCTTGAATATAGCACGGACTTCAGTTAGTAATAATCTTAATCTATCAACACTTGTTCATTAATTTTAACAATGTGCCACACTAATGCATGATGCTAGCACTATGCGAGTATATATAGGATATATAGGAACGCTTTTCACCATATGTTCAACTTTGATATAAATCTAAGATTGGTCTAAAAAATAAAGTGTAACATATATATATTTCCAGGCCTGTACTGCAGACCAATGACATTAAACCACTGATAGGTGAGCTTAGTCGGACACGACTGAAGCGACTTAGCAGCAGCAGCAGCAGCAGCAGGGGAGCTTCAGGGCTGCCCCGTTCAGCTTTCAGCTCCCTCATTTTCTTAGCATCTCAGGGACTCTTTAGATTCCCTGTCACTCCAGTGACTGTCTTCCCTTCCACTCTTTCCCAGCAAATGGCACAGCAACCTGATCTCCAGGCTTTTCCCTCCCTGGCACAACACTGGGAATAACCCTGGGCTCCTACCTGGATCTTCCCCCAGAGAGTCTCCAGCAGGAATCAAGTTCCCAGATAGGTATCACAGTGAGGGGCACAGACCCATGTTAGGCATGCTGGCTGCTTCTGGAGGCAGGTCCCCTGTTTTTGCCCAAACTTCATTTGATGAGAATGAAGAGGAATATGGTTACACAGGAAGTGTATGAAAGCTGAGGGAGAAAGCTGCATCTCTTGGAGATCTAAATTCAGAGTTTATACAGAATAGAGTGAGAACTGCAAATTTTGCATAAGATTCCTCCCGAAGAATGTTGACAATTTAGAGGAATGAGCTTTGAACACAGGTTTTGGGGCCAGACACATTTCAAATTCGAGTTCTGCTGCTTATTAGCTGAGTGACATTTACATCAATCAGGATAGGCTAAGTTATGCTACAAGAACAAATAACCCCCAATGGCAGTGGTTTAAAGCAACAAAGGTCTGCTCAGGGACACAAAGCCTCGTTGCACGTCTGGGTGGCTCTGTGCAGCTGCTCTCCATGTGAAGACGCTGCGGTGCACCTCCAGCCTGACACAGCCTTCCCTACTCGCCACGGAGCGGGCAGAGAACTGGGGGTCAGGCACCAGTGATTCGGTGCTGCCACAGGAAGGGACCCATATCATTCTATTCATATGAAAGTCAAATGACCTCATCTAACTTCAAGAGGACCGGGAAGCACCATCCTCTCATGTTCCAGGAAGGAGAAGGGAACACAGTGCTGGTGAGTAATAATGTTTTCCACAACTTCGCGCTGGTGATAAAGAACCCTCCGGCAAATGCAGGAGACACAAGAGATGCGGGTTTGATCCCTGGGTCGAGAAGATCCCCTGAAGGAGGGCATGGCAACCGACTCCAGTATTCTTGCCTGGAGAATCCCATGGACTGACGAGCCTGGCAGGCTATATGTCCATAGGGTCACATAGAGCTGGACATGACTGAAGCGACTTAGCAGGCAGGCAGGACACAATTTCAAGTACTTTTACCTGTTTCCACATCAATCTGCTCACCTGTAAAATGGAGATAATGATATTTTCCATAGAATGTTGTTGTGGGGATTGAATAAGATCTTCGGGCTAGCCATTCCAAGTACGCAGTCCCTATGACAAACTGATTGGCTCAGGGATGGACACACCTGAGTGATGCCAATCAGAAGTTTCTTTTTTAATTAAAAATGTTTTATATTACTTTGAATTTATTTATTTAAATATTTGTTTTTTGTTGCACTGTACACTATGTGGGATCTTAGTTCCTTGATCAGGGATTGAACCCAGGCTCCTTGCAGTAGAAGTGTGGAGTCTTAACCACTGGACCACGGAGGAAGTCCCCAGGGTTTTGCTTAAGATGTCTTAATGGAAGCTGGAGAGACTTCATCTTCCTCTGAGATACTGAGTGATGAGACCAAGAGAGTTTTTAGCTCTCATATATAATGAGCAATTATTTTTTGTCTTGATAGAAAATAAATTACAGGAACTATGAGAGTCCCTGAACTCCATTTAACCTAAGATTAAGTGGGACCCCACGCCAGTACTCTTGCCTGGAAGATCCCATGGACGGGGGAGCCTGGTGGGCTGCAGTCCATAGGGTCTCTGGGAGTCGGACACGACTGAGCGACTTCACTTTCATGCACTGGAGAAGGAAATGGCAACCCACTCCAGTGTTCTTGCCTGGAGAATCCCAGGGATGGGGGAGCCTGGTGGGCTGCCATCCATGGGGTCGCACAGAGTTGAACACGACTGAAGCGACTTAGCAGCAACAGCAGCAAGTAGCACCTAAGGAGGTTTCCTAGAGCAACTCCCACGTTGACTAAAAAATATCATTTATTCCCACAGAATTGATGAGATCCAGTTCAATGAATTCATGGAACCCAGTGATTTCCCAGCATAATTTGTAACAATTTATAATTAAATACATGGAGATCCATTTAGGGTAAAAGAAACATTGCTTTTTTAATTTCCCCAAATTTATTACATCTAGCTAAAATCTGGATTTGTCATGATGATAGGCAGTGGGTAAAGAAAGTTGTATTGAATAGAAGGACCCCAGACTAAGCCTGGCTCATGAAAATGGATGGCAGAGGCTTAATCATCAATGCATGGTTGTCCTTATTGTCACCCACATGGTCCATGCAGAGGGGGTAACTTGACTCTGAGGAAGACCTGGCCTGGAGACTTTTCTCAAGGTTTCTGAGCCTCAGCACCTGGGGTCCAGTTTCCCAAGGCACAGAACAGCCTCTCCACCCAGGGCCACACCTCAGCAATTCTTGGGGGCTGATCTCTGGGCTTCATGCCCCATAGAACCCCCAACACTTCTTCTCTGCAGTCCAAGAAGGCCCACACTTCCTACAGGCCATGCCCCTCTTCCCTCTGGCCATTCACCCTGTTTAACCACCTGATGGGCACAGGCCCTGCAAATCACAGGGCAGCCCACCCCAGGCTGACAACTTCTCCATTTAGCCGGAAACACAGACCAAAAACTGTTATTTCCCTCCTGCTGATAAGGAACGCTCAAACCTCAAGGACTCAAAAGCTGGGCTTTCCAGAAGGGTAAAGGAAAAGACACACACTCCTTCTTTTACCCTGATAAGACAGCAATCTGAAAAGCAGAAAAATTAGACCCCATTTCTTGGCAGTTTGTTCTGTTGCTTTATATTGGCATCAGGCCCACCTGCCAAATATATTCATATTCAGTTCAGTTCAGTTTGGTCGCTCAGTCAGGACGCCAGGCCTCCCTGTCCATCACCAACTCCCGGAGTTCACTCAGACTCACGTCCATCGAGTCCGTGATGCCAACTAGCCATCTCATCCTCGGTCGTCCCCTTCTCCTCCTGCCCCCAATCCCTCCCAGCATCAGAGTCTTTTCCAATGAGTCAACTCTTCGCATAAGGTGGCCAAAGTACTGGAGTTTCAGCTTTAGCATCAGTCCTTCCAAAGAAATCCCAGGGTTGATCTCCTTCAGAATGGACTGGTTGGATCTCCTTGCAGTCCAGGGGACTCTCAAGAGTCTTCTCCAACACCACAGTTCAAAAGCATCAATTCTTTGGCACTCAGCTTTCTTTATGGTCCAGCTCTCACATCCATACATGACAAGTAGAAAAACCATAGCTTTGACTAGACAGACCTTTGTTGGCAAAGTAATGTCTCTGCTTTTGAATATGCAGTCCAGGTTTGTCATAGATGAGGAGTGTAGTGGCTGGCCATGGGAAGTTGACTACAACCAACTGAGGGCAATCATCAAAGACGATCCTCTTACAACTATTGGAGAAGCTGCCAACGAACTCAGTGTTGACCATTCTACAGTCTTTCAGCATTTGAACCAAACTGGAAAGGTGAAAAAGCTTGATAAGTGGGAGCTTCCTGAGCTAACCACCCACCCCCCTGCAAAAAATTGTCATTTTGAAGCATTGTCTTCTTTTATTCTATGAAACAACAATGAACCATTTCAGGATCGGATTGTGACATGTAAAGAAAAGTGGATTGTATACAACAACCAGTGATGACCAACTCAATGGTTAGACAAAGAAGAAGCTTCAAAGCACCTCTCAAAGCCAAACTTGCATCAGAAAAAGGTCATAGTCACTGTTTGGCAGTCTGCTGCCTGTCTGATCCATGAGAGCTTTCTGAATCCTGGTGAAACCATTACATCTGAGAAGTGTGCTCAGCAAGTCAATGAGAGACACTAAAAATTGCAACACCTGCAGCCGGCAGGTCAACAGAAAGGGCCCAATTCTCCTTTCTCCATGACAAGCCCGACAGCACATTCCACAACCAACGCTTCACAAGTCGAACAAATTTGGCTAGAAAGTTTTGCCTCATCTGCCATATTCACCTGAACACTCACCAACTATCACTCACTTCTTCAAGCATCTCGACAACTTTTTTTGCAGAGAAAATGCTTCTACAACTAGCAGGAGGCAGAAAATGCTTTCCAAGAATTCATTGAATCCCGAAGCACAGGTTTTTATGCTACAGGAATAAACAAACTTATTTCTCATTGGCAAAAATGTGTTGATTGTAATGATTCCTATTTTGATTAATAATGATGTGGTTGAGCCTAGTTATAATGAGTTAAAATTCATGGTCCAAAACCATAATTATGTTTGCACCTAATAATATATGGGGACAGGAGATCCTAACAGCTCATGTCTAATCTGCTCACAATTTATCCCAGTTTCTGGCTCACAACATAAGCTGTAGGTCTCAATATGTATTGGCTCAATAATTAATGATTAATCACAACTCTTTGAGTGCTAAGGAATAGAAATTCAAACTTAATCAGCTTTTTTTAGAAAAAAGTCTTTGGCTCTTGTAACTGGGAAAACTGAAGGCAGGCCTGGCCTCTGGGAAGACTGGAAGGATGCAGAACTGGGTCTTCTCTCTGGTCCCCTGGCCTCCTTTCTTCAATGTGTTGGTTTCATTTTGCCAACAGCTTCTTCCTTGTGTCCTTGGGCGATGGCTCCAGCAGCTTCAGGCTCGCATCATTCAGTATCTCTTCATAACAGGATCTCAGTGGGGGAGAGACTCTTTTTCCAGCATGCAAAGCCCATCTTAAGTGAGACTCTGATCGCACTATATATCTACCCCTGAACCAGCCACGTGGCCAAGAGGATGGCATACCTGATGGCCACTCTGGATGGTGGTGAAAAGGCTCCGTAAGAAACAGCTTCACCAAGAAGAGGAGTAGCTCCTCTAATGAAAACGGGAGTTACGATCTAGAAGAGAGAAGGGTTGCACAGGCAGACAGACCAGCAGGCCTCCCCTACGCAGAGGGCTGGAACTGAAGCGGGCTGGACATGGATTCAGTTAGGTTCAGCCATCCAAGTGTCATCAGTTCAGGTGAGTTAGCTGCGGTAACAAGCAACCTCCAAGTCTCAACGGCTTAACATAGCAGACTCGCTCATGCTACAGTCCGAAGCAGGGTGTTGGGGCGCTCTTCACGCAGTCGTCTGAGGACCCCTGTTTTAATGCCTTCCTTATTCTCCAGGGCTCTGGAGCCCTGTGCTCCCAGACGCACAGATGGGAAAAAGAGGAGTGCACAGAAGGCCATACAGGAAGTTTTCAGGGATTACGGCCAGAATTAGTGCATATCACTCTGGTCCAATTTCCACTGGCCAGAACCTGGTAACTACATACAGTAATAGCAGGGTGGCTGGAAAATGTTCTCAGGAAAAAAAGGTACACAGCATTTGATGGGCTCATAGTCTCTGCCATGTTGAGAGAGGGCCCCTCACAGGACCAGGTCGGGGTTTGGGAAGAGGTGGGGGCAGCAAGGAAGGTGGGACAGGCTTGGAACTGAAGGCTGCCAACTTCTGCCTTCCAGATTTTTTAAACTTGGGAGGTCACTCTCCCTTTCTGAGTCTCAGTCTCGCCACCCCACCCCCACTATCCATCAAGTATAGCCCCCTTTATAACACTTCAGTTCAGTTCAGTTCAGTCGCTCAGTCGTGTCCGACTCTTTGCGACCCCATGAATCGCAGCACGCCAGGCCTCCCTGTTCATTACCATCTCTCGGAGTTCACTCAGACTCACATCTATCGAGTCCGTGATGCCATCCAGCCATCTCATCCTCAGTCGTTCCCTTCTCCTCCTGCCCCCAATCCCTCCCAGCATCAGAGTCTTTTCCAATGAGTCAACTCTTTGCATGAGGTGGCCAAAGTACTGGAGTTTCAGCTTTAGCATCATTCCTTCCAAAGAAATCCCAGGGCTGATCTCCTTCAGAATGGACTGGCTGGATCTCTTTGCAGTCCAAAGGACTCTCAAGAGTCTTCTCCAACACCACAGTTCAAAAGCATCAATTCTTCGGTGCTCAGCCTTCTTCACAGTCCAACTCTCACAGCCATACATGACCACAGGAAAAACCATAGCCTTGACTAGACGGACCTTAGTTGGCAAAGTAATGTCTCTGCTTTTGAAAATGCTATCTAGGTTGGACATAACTTTTCTTCCAAGGAGTAAGCGTCTTCTAATTTCATGGCTGCAGTCACCATCAGCAGTGATTTTGGAGCCCAAAAAAACAAAGTCTGACACTGTTTCCACTGTTTCCCCATCTATTTCCCACGAAGTGATGGGACCATGCAAATATTCTTTTGCCTCTATGATTCACCCCCTACCGAAAGCCTCCATACTATTTCCAAGTTCCACCTGTCTATGGTCTTATAACTTCTGATCTCCCCTTCATAAGACCTCCCTGTCCAAGCTCTTCTTTGCCCCATTTTTGCTTTATTTTTGTCCATAGCACCTATTATCACTTGATATAACCAAATGTTTTGCTCATTCATTCACCCTCTCCCTGCACAAGAATATAAGCTGCAAGAGGGCACAGCTTTTGTATTCAGTTCATTGCTGTGTCCCAGATATCTAGAAAGTGCTTGGCATACCGTAAGAACTCAGTAAATATGTGTTGAATGAATGAATGAATGAAATGTAAAACCTTTCTCAGAAGAGAAATTGTCTAAAATTCCTAGCAGGGTAACACTGCCATCTGGTGCCAGACATTTGAATTGCAGGCACAAAGTCGGATGGGTGAGGGGTGGGGTGGACTGAATCCAGAGACTGTCCTTGTTAAATCAATCCTACTTCGTTGCTTTAAACATTATGGTCTAACTTTGGTGTTCAGATGACTCAACAGACTTGGAGGGTCTGATTTTCTGTCCCGTGTGTGCTTCCCTGCTGATCACTGCATGTGACCTCACTAACCATGCATAACGTGTTCAGATGTACCAGGCACTCAATGCTTGCTCTGACACTGCTAAAATCTACAAATCTATGTGCAATGCTAGCTCTTCAGAAGATGAAATATCAGAAAAAGACCCCAGTCCTGAGAGAGGATGAGAGAATATACATGGCGAGACGAGTAGGAAAGACCAAAGCAAGAAGGAAAACCCATTGGGAAGAGTCAGAACACCAGACCCTACCACAAACCTGACCTTGAATTCACTTTGGTTTCTCATTTGTGAGGTGATGGTGATGGACTAGATGGGCTCTAGCCCATACTTGAGCCTAGCCCTAAAGTCCTTGAGAAGGAACAGGGGGTCATGGGTGCCTCCAGTTTCTGGAGTTACCATCTAGGAAGAGAGCTTAGTGGTTTATCCACTGGCCAGAAGCTAATGCCCTCAGCTGGGGGTCTCCTCATTACTAGGCTCTTGTCCCAGCAAATCTTAGCACCTAGAGTCAGGGAGGGACATCGATCAGTGAGAACCCTCCCCCCATCCTTCCCCCATAGAGTGTCACTGAGATGTAAGCCTGGCCACCTCATGACACTGAAGCATCTAGATGCCCAGGACGATTCAGGGACCCCCAAAGAGACCCTTTCTTCTCCTCCCTCCCTCCTCCTCCTCCTCTGCTTCACCTACCATCACCAAAGACTCTTCCCCTCTTGGCTGAGCCAGGGTCCCTGCTCTACTTACTGCTTTCTCTCTCTGTCTGTGCTCTGCTTCTGCTGCCCCTTCCACCTGGAAACTTCTATCCTGGGAGCTCCCAGCTAACGGAATAATGGACAGATCATTCGTTGTCAGCTCAGCATCCCACCATCCCACCTTATGGCACTGAGAGGCTAAGAACTACAATGCCCAGAATTCCCTTGGTTGCATGGTTCCATCTTGGAAATGCTAAGGAGACGCTCTGGTCAAATATTTGTCATATTTATAAGAACATCGGAGGCCATGATTAAATCTACATACAGATCCAGAGTTTTCTATGAAAATTTAGCAGCCAAACTGACGTCCTATAAACGTAAAATACATGCTAGATTTTGAAGACTTTGTACCCTTAAAATGCAAAATATCTCATTAGTAATGTTTATATTGTTTCTATGTATTTTTGATATATTGAGTTAAATAAAACACTAATTTTGCCTGTTTCTTTGTACTTTGTTAATGTCATTACTGAAAAATTTTAAATTACATATATAGTTCATATTATACTTCTATTAGGAAGAACTAGTTTAACATGTGTGGGAAATGGATGGGAAACAAACACACGAAACACTTCATAGATGCAGGAGACAGTGAGCAATGGCACAGTGCTGAATGTGGATTAATGCCACACAGGAGACGCAGATGTCGAGAGCAAAGACCTCAGAGAAGAAAAAGAGGTCCCTGAGGGCCCCACGATAGGGAAGGGAGGTGCTGAAGGCAGAACTGAACCACAGCCTGAAGTACAGGAAGGATGTGAATGGGCTGAGTGTGTCGAGGCCACTCCAGGCAGTGGCATCAACCTGCTAGGGGAGGAATAACTCAGGCACGGCAAAATGCAAAGGCCTTGGGGGGGTCTCAAATGTGAAGCAAGGGTCATTGTTTCGACCTGCTTTCAGTCACCCCTCCATTCATTCCACCCTGTAGCTAGAGTGTTGGCGAGGGAGAGAGGCATGCAGAAAGGTCCTAAGTAGGCACAAGGGTGCCATTGCCTAGGCACCTAAAGTGCTTTTGAACACCAGGTCACAGTGCAAACTCAAACCCAGATCCAGATACCTCCTCTGGCTTTGTCTACGTTTTCTGGGGGTGCTGGGGTCAGGGGTGGGGTGCTCTACCCTGGCCCCAACCGCAGGGGCTCTGCCTCTCTTCTCCAGCCCCATCCCAAGCAGGCTCCTGGAGTGGGTCAGAGGGGAAACACATGCTCCAGTCTGAGATGAACGCGCTCCATCCAGGCAGCATGGAGTTTGGTAGAATGAGACCGTGGGGACAGGAAGCACGAAGCCCGTGGCTTAAAGATGCTTATGCTCGCATTTTGTGGAATTTCTGGCACAGCAGTAGGATCTTTCTCAGAAAAGCTGGGACCTCTGTGGTCCAGGCCTGGTCCTGTGGGACTGGCCGCCTGGAGCTGGGGGCGGGCCTGGAACTGAGTCCAAGTTGGATGTTGAGTCATTTCAGGAAGGGCCGGCTGTCATGTCCAGCCCAGGCCAGAAGACAGGCCCAGACACTGGACCCAGAGGAGCGTCAAGACCAGCCAGACCAGAGGGGGCTCCAGAGCGCCCGTGGCAGGACAGCCAAGAGCAGCTAGCACAGGGGCCTCAGAAAAGCGCTGACCCCCAAACAAGAAAGCACACTGCCTTGAGAGGCCTCCGGGCCAGGAGGTCTCGGAAAACAGGAGAACTTTTCCACCACCGCTTCAAGGGCCCTTCATGCTTGATTCCTGAAAGAGGAAACCCTAGCAGCTTGATAAATCCTTCCTATGCACCTACTACCCAACAAATTGAGTCATTTCAGGAAGGGCCGGCTGTCATGTCCAGCCCAGGCCAGAAGACAGGCCCAGACACTGGACCCAGAGGAGCGTCAAGACCAGCCAGACCAGAGGGGGCTCCAGAGCGCCCGTGGCAGGACAGCCAAGAGCAGCTAGCACAGGGGCCTCAGAAAAGCGCTGACCCCCAAACAAGAAAGCACACTGCCTTGAGAGGCCTCCGGGCCAGGAGGTCTCGGAAAACAGGAGAACTTTTCCACCACCGCTTCAAGGGCCCTTCATGCTTGATTCCTGAAAGAGGAAACCCTAGCAGCTTGATAAATCCTTCCTATGCACCTACTACCCAACAATGAATCAGGCCCCATGGGGGAAACGAGAGGAAAAGTAGAGAAATTTTAAATCTCAGGGCAGAAAGAGCTTTAAGAGGTCACTTTAAAATGACTTTATGGGGTTTTCCTTGGTGGTCCAGTGTGTAAGACTCTACGCTCCCAATGCAGGGCACCCGGGTCTGATCCCTGGTTTGGGAACTAGATCCCGCATGTCCCAGCAAAGATGGAAGATCCAGATTGCCTCAATAAAACCTGACGTAGTCAAATAAATACAATTTTTTGTAATAACTTCCCAACATAGAAATTCCTGCAACAGTATCCAGAGCAGTTCCATGTAGTTTTGCTGCTCTGAGAGCAAACTATTTAACAAAATTCAAGCAGAAGTTCTCCAACCCCCAAATCTCTATTGCCTAAAATCTCACTATGAAACTATCATTTAGGAATGGTGGGGTTGGGGGACTAAGTTTTTCATTCTTAATTTTCATCCTTCAACATGAACATTTCCTTGCTGAGATAATGTGAGGGTCCTAACAGGACATAACATGGTGACAATCAAGTAACAGGCAGATAAGAATGGGATAAAGACAAGCTCTACTGTTGTCTTGCCATCAATTAGCCAGTTCTTCTGGTGACTAGTCATGTCCACAAAAATGCTATGGCACTTTGTGTTTGTGGCTCAACAAATGTTAAGGATCCAGGCCACCCTCAATACTCGGCTCTACCCCATTATCCAATGTGTCATTCAAGCTCCAGCCGGCTCTTCCCCTTCTTCATCCTCATTATCATCTTCCTCACCACACTTTCACACTGTGTGCCAGAAACCACCCTAAATCACTCTTCAAATATCAGTTCATGGAATCCTCACAATAAGCTCATTACAGCAATATTATGTTTACTCTTGTTTTGAAAAGTGAAAGTCACTCAGTCGTGTCCAACTCTTTGCGACCCCATGGGTATAGTCCATGGAATTCTCCAGGCCAGAATATTGGAGTGGGTGGCCTCTCCCTTCTCCAGGGGATCTTCCCAACCCAGGGATCAAGCCTGGTCTCCCACATTGCAGTGGATTCTTCACCACTGCAACATAAACTGTGGCATGAAAAGGTTTAAATAACTTGCCCAAGGTCACGTGGGTTGAGGTGGCAGGGCTAGGATTCCGATTCAGTTTGGTTCCAGCGTCCAGTTACTAGGAAGGCGCTAAGATGGGGATTTCCTGCCCTTCAATGACATTTTGGCCAGATCTTAAATCACATAGCTCTGTTCAACTGCATGGGAGGCTGGGAAATGTAGTCTTTATTCAGAGCAGCAAAAACTGGGAGTTCTTTTACTAAGAAGGCTTCCCTGGTGGCTCAAATGGTAAAGAATCTGCCTGGAATGTGGGAAACTGGGGTTCGATCCCTGGGTTGGGAAGACACCCTGGAAAACGGAATGGCTACCCAGTCTAGTATTCTTGCCTGGAGAACTCTATGGACAGAGGAGGTCTCAAAGAGCCAGACGAGACTAGCACTTCCACTTTCTTTTAACTAAGAAAGACAGGGGAACATATATTGGGGACCAATCTGCCATTGGTAGTATGGATCCCCATAAATTCATCCCCTCTCTCATAGTGGAGCAGCCCCAGCAATAATCCTGCATAACATGACCTCTCCCCCTGCCCTTCTCCAAGAGAGGCTGGTTGATCTCCTGAACGGAGACCAAGAGAGACTCCATCTTTCTGTATTGGACAGCAGCATTTGCCTTCCAGGGTGGTGGGCAGCAGATTTCAGCAAGGTTTTCAAGGCTACAGTCTACAAAGAAAATGCTTAAGCGAATGTTTTCACAGAGCATGTTGCCCAAATTATATTTCCGGCTGCCCATGCCAGGGCCAAGGGGCCACAGCATTCCTGCTCTTGGGTGCTATAAGAGCTACCATATCCCTGTGATGAAAATCCCTTTGTTTGCTCCAGTGGATTTCTGACAATTGCTATCAAAGAATTCTCACTCCACAGGCAGGCAAGTGTGGCAAGTGCCAACAGCAGGGTCAACACAAATGCTATGGAAGTATGAAGATTTGGCCCTGCAGGATCAGACGAGGCTTCATAGTCTAGGCTATTACTGCTGACACATAGAGTGCTGACTACATGCCATACACTCTTCCATGTTACACTTAGTCTCAGTTAATCTTCAAATATCCAATGAGGCAGGTATTACTATTACCACTCTCATTTTACAGATGAATAACCAAGGCACAGAGGGTTAAGTAACCAAAGGGCCAAACAATAAAAGTAGTAGAATTGGGTTTTGCACCCGGTCAGTCTGACTCTACCATCTCTGTTCTACTGTTTAAGTTGGGGTGCTTGATGCCTAGGTTAGGTTTTTGCTTTTTTTATTTTTTTAATATTTACTTATTTGGCTGCACCAGGTCTTGTTTGTGGCATGGGGGATCTAGTTACCCAACCAGGGATTGAACCCAGGCCCCCTGCACTGGGAGCGTGGAGTCATTGCCACTGGACCACCACAGAAATCCTCTAGGCTGGGTCTTAAACAAAGGGTAGGATTGTGATGGGCAGAGGCAAGCCTGTTCATGCCAAGCAGAAGGCACCTAGAGCCACATCATGGAGCCAGCAAGAGTAATCTGATTTGGGGAGCCTGGAGCAGTTGGGACACACGCGTTCTACCAAGCAAGAGTGAGGAACCAGGCTAAGAAGCAGGGTTGGGAGTCCGTTCAAGATGGGGGGATTGTGAATCTATGCTAAAGATTTTGAGGGTGTTCTGGAAGTACTGGGGAGCCATCTAGAGTGTTGATGGTGGAAGTAGGACACTCCAGGGCCAGCCTGGGGATGACTGCTCAGGAGCTCTGTGACTGGAAGTGAGGAAGACATGCAGGAGGTTCTCGCCAAAAAAAAAAAAAAAAGATTCAGTCCATGGGATTTCAAGAAGGATGAAGAAGAGAAGATGGAGATGTGACCTCTAGGGTCTAGAAATAGGACTTGCAGCTGCCTGGGAGAAAAGGGAGATGGAAGTGCCAAAGGCAGTTCCAGAGAGATTCTGGGCCTGTTGGGTTGGGCTTCGATGGGGACAAGAGGAGGATGAATTCAGGTTTCATGAATTCAAAGGCATGAATTTGAGGTGCCTATGGCAGCAGTGCCCAACCTTTTTGACAGCAGGGGATTGTTTTATGGAAGACAATTCTTCAAGATGATTCAAGATCATTACATTTACTGTGCTCTTTATTTCTATTATTATTACCTCAGCTCCATGTTAGATCATCAGGCATTAAATCCCGGAGGTTGGGGACTCCTGGCCTGAGGGCCACTCTCATGGATAATCTTACAGGCAGACCTGGAGAGAAGTTAGGAATGGGGACACAGCTTTGAAGTCATACACGGAGCGTGATTCCTTAAGCTGTGGGCACCCGCAGGAGGGAGACCCTTGACTGGGACCTGGAGGGAGGCAGTTGAATAAGGAATCAAAAGGAGCTAGAAGCAGCAGGTCGATGGTCCGAGGACAGGAAAGTGTGTGCGCTTCAAGCTCTGAACAGGCTCTCCAGGAGGAAGGCAGGACCCTCAGTGCCCAGCGCGGTGGGGTAGGAGGGCGGGAGGGGCCCTGGGCCAAGGCCTCCGCTGGGGGCCCGGCTCCAGCTCCCTGCAGGCCCGGCCCTGTCAGACCTCCTGCCAGCCTCCCTGCGGCCCTGGAAATGGCTCCAGCGCTGGGGCTCTACCGAGTCCAGTCATCCAGATTCATGACGGAAAATGGCCCCGGGGACTGGGGCAACTTACTGTTCACAAACAAATTCCAACTTGTCCATGAAAGTGCCTCATTCCGGTCCCAACACCCAGGCATGTTCACACCTCTGGTGAGGAGGCCGGCCCGCCCGGATGGTTAGCGTGTGGGCTGGGCTCTGCGCCTCCTAAAGGAGGCCGGGACAGCCTTCACAGCCCAGCCTCTTCCCCCAAAGCATGATGAGCGGAGGGGCTCGAGGAGGGCGGGGCGGGAAGACAGGAACGGCTGAGCCATCGCCCCTCTTCTTACACCTGTATCCTCCTGGGAGGAAGACTGCTCAGGCTGTTGTTCTCCTCGCCCCAGCCTCCATTCTCATTTGTAGCGTCTCCAGGAAATGGGGGAAAGCAGCAAGGGCCCAGCTCCAGGGGAAAGCACCCGCTTACAGTCGAACCTCTAAACTGCCCAGGTGGAGGTGGAGGCCGGGCCAACAGGCTCCGGAGGGACTGAGGCAAGAGGGCAGGGTGCCCCCATCTCCTTGAGCCTCTGGCCTTGTGGGCAAATGGGCAGCCCAGGGTCTCCTCCCAAGATTTACATTGTTTCCTTGTCCCTTCTCTCCTCTCTCATTAAAACCTCATTTCCCCAGCCATGTCATCTTTACCAGTCTATAGGAATATGGAAGCAATTGGCCAATTTTGAAACAAAGTAGAATTTTGCACGTTCTTGCCCGATTTTCACCTCTCTGGACTGCTGGACTGCTGACTTCCTTTACCCTTGGCTCAGTTCCAGGCAGGCTTATTTTCTCTGTTGTGCTTTTTTTTTTTTTTGGAAGATTGGGATTGGCGCCAGGATGAAGAAATAGACTGGGGATTTGACTGTTTCCATCAAAATGCCTGCCTTCCACCCCTTTGCTGGAATCCACTGGGTGAGAAGGCACTTCTCATAGGGCAACGTCACCCTCCTGCCTGCCAGCCCTCCACTGTTGTACCCATGCCCAAGGTGTGTGTGAGGGGCGGGGGCAGTGCCGTGAGAGGGAGCTGCAGGAGGGGGCTTCATCCCAAGGTCGTTGCCAAGTCACATAAAAGAAGGATCAGATGGGTTTCACTTGTCCCCACACCCCCTCATGCCCTGGAACAAAGGTCCTTCACCCCTGGGGTGAATGCTAAAATCCCTCAACAGTCCCAACCCGGACCCCAGGTGGGTCCCAGGAACAGAGGGATTGGTGACAGGGGCTTATAACGGGCAGGAGACCCAGCTCCTGTCCCAAGAAGATTTTTCAACATGCAGCTAAAGAGATGAGACTGACAAATGTGAGCCATTTAGAAACAGAATAAGATGTAGGATTTTAAAAGCTGAGGTTCTAGGGACAAGTCCTACCATTGTTTGCAAGGACCTGGTGGGCTCCAGATAGGGCCCCAGAGGGTTTGAGAACGGGGCAGGCCTACACTGCTGCCGTAGAGAGGAGTGGATGAGCAAGGGCATCTTGAGGAGGAAGGCAATCAGGCATGGCCACTCCCACACAGCTCCCAAGCATCTGGTCATGAGACCGTGTCTTGAAACAGTGGCCAGTCGTGACCTGCTATCGCTGAGGTCGGCCAGCTCCTTTCAGAGCCACTGGGGGAGGCTGAGGTTTGGGTTCTGTTTGGGGAGAAGCTTAAACTTCAAGGTTTCTAACCAGACCCTTTGACTTAACTACCCATGAGCCCCTGACTGTGGTAGAGGCCCAGGAATGCCCAGGGGGTGAGGACTAAAGGAAGACCAGGTGGTACCAGCACCAAGGGCCCCCTGGTGTGCTGGAGTGGGGACAGGCGATGTGAGCTTTCTCGGCTGGAGGAGGACAAGGAGTTAAGTGGAGCCAGTGATCTCTGGGGAGCGGAAGACAGCCCAGCAAATCCTGAGTCTCATGGACAATTGCAGGAAAAATCCCAACCTCATTTCAAGGGATCCCAGAGGCCCTAGCATCCCTGATTAAAGAGCGCGAGTCTTCTTCTAACACCCCCATTGCCATCCCATCAGGAGCACAAAGGGCAACCAAGAAGGCTTGCTTCTGATACTCTGATCTCTCCCGAGCTGAGGCCAGAGCCCCTAGAACCACTCCCAGCTGCACCCCGTCCAGTGCAGCCTTACTCCACAAGCCTGCAAGGGGAAGGGAGGAAACCAAGAGCCTGCCACCCAAGATAAAGCTTTCCGTCCAATTTTGTGGTTCAGCCGAAGTCGTGTTCTTAATTGTCCAAATAAACAGTTTTCAGCCCAGAGGCCAGAACACGCCAAAACACGCCACTTCATTTCTAGCACCAACTGGGTGCTACGGGCACAAGCCCATTTTCTAAGTCACAGTCAGCACTAAACAGTGCCCAGTGGGCCATGGTCGCCAGCTGGGAGGGCTGCTTACCAGCTGTGTGACCCTGGACTCAAGGACTGATGCAAGGCAGCGCGGGGCAGGAGAAGGTCTGCTAACAGGGAGGTTAGAATCCTGCCCTCCCAGCTGTACCATCACTTCCCGCCGACCTGGCTCCAGATGCTTCGTCCCTAACATCTGTAAAACGGAAGAGGGCTAGTATCGCGGTTCTCAAAGTGTGTTCCCTTTCCACCATCATCCCTTGAGAACTTGTTAGCAACAAATCCTCAAAACTGCCCCCTACCGACTCAGAATCTCTCCACAGGACCCAGAAATCTGTTTCAACAAGGCTTGCAGGTGATTCGGATGCCAGCTAAAGTTGTTGTTGTTTAGGTGCTAAGTTGTGTCCGACTCTTTGAGATCCCATGAACTGTCAAGCTCCTCTGTCAATGGGATTTCCCAGGCAAGAATATTGGAATGAGTTGCCTTTTCATTCTCCAGGAGATCTTCCTGACCCAGGGATCAAACCCATGTTTCCTGCATTGGCAGGTGGATTTTTTACACCAGGGAAGCCCAGCTAAAGTCAGGAGATCTACATATTTCTGTCCAGCTCTAGTATCTAATGAGATGTGTTTCTTTTACCCAAAAGACCTACTTACTTCCCAGGTTATGTTATACCCTTGAAAGAAGGACCAGCTCTCCCCTTGAGAGAGACTGAGTGCTCAGTCTTGTCCCCATTTCCAGCCTGGTATGAAGCTGGCCTCACCAGAGCACTGAGCTCTGCCTAAACCTCAGATCTTGTTCCTACTGTGCTCTGGGACGTGGCCTGGGCTCAGGACTCTGGATGTGGCCTGAGATATAATAGGCCAGAAGAGCCAAATTCAGGTAACCCCAGTGGCTGTCACAAAATCTCATTTCCAAACAAACGTCCAGGTCAGCTCCACCAGAAGATTTGGAGGAAGCAAAGAGCTAAATGGAAGACTATGCTAGCTCTAGGGATCACAGGCATTATAATGAGAAACAAATTTTATTTCATTGCCCCCAGCCTTTACTCAGAACTCCAAGGAGAGTCTCCCAACCCCTCTGCAAGGGATTTCTAAATGCAAACAAGACCTCTAGGTCATGCAGGGTATGAAGAGGCACCTCTCCTGGCTTAGATCCAAGCCCTAGATCTGTCCACGGGGACACTGTCAGATGTCTGACTGTCCCAGCAGGGTGGCCTCAGCTGAGTGGTCTTTAGGAGCTGGTTTCCTGGGAAACACCAGCTCTGGAACTGGTGTTGGCCCCCACCTTACTGAAACTGCAGGGCAGGCCCAAGTCCAGGAGGGCCAGGGGCCCAGCCTACCCTAGAATGTAGGGGGATCCTGGAAGCTGGACCCAGAAACAGAGGGCGCAGTGAGTGGGGACAGGAATCTGAGACAGGCACTGGACAGACCACAGACTATCAAGGCCAAGTAGGCCCCCTCGATCCTTCTAGTCCAGGGGGAATTCTGGAGGGGGGGGGGGGGCTGCTCTCTGGTAAAGATGGGGAGAGGCTGGCAAAGCCAGACGCTTGGTCTAATTGGTAATACTCTCCTCCTTAGGCCCTGGGCCACTGAACCATAGGGCCCATTTTCACAGAAACAAACATGATGAGTTCCTAGCACTCAGGGAAGAGGCAAAGCTGGGAGAGGCAGGCGGTGGGCCCGGCTGACACATCTGTCACTAATCACAGGGAAAGGCTCAGACCAAAACTCATTTTGGACCCAGAGCCTCTGGGCCTGTTTTGGGAAAGTTGACTAATCCCATAATCCTGCCCATCAGGCAATTTTTCTGCCTGGCTTCCAAGTGGGAGAGAGCCCTGGGGGCAACTGGCCCTCTGAGGAGTGTATTCTCTTAAAGGGGAAACCCTCCTGAGTTAGGTTTTTTTTTTGCTCCACAGGGGTCTCTGGTTCAGGTGTGTCTGTAGTTGGGCCTGACGGCAGTCCCAGTCCCCAGAGAAGGTCAGCCCTTGATGCAAGTCAAGGAAAGGGCGCAGGGGGCCCTGCAGGACCACACTGCTTCTCTGGGTCTGCTACTCAGATGTGGGCCTGGACGAGCAGCTCAGCCCGGCCAGGAAACTGTTACAAAGGCCGATTCTCAGCCCCTCCGAACCTGCAGCCCTGGTCCTGGAGTGGACACCGTTCTCCCTGGGCCAAGCCACGTGGCGGGTGAAAATGGCCCAGCCCCTCATCCAAGAACTGCTGTCTCCTCAGCCCTGACAACTCAGCTTGTGTACATCCCCAGCGCTGGGGAGACCCTGTTCAGGGCAGAGACACTCAAGGCAGCGATCTGGCACCAACGCAGGCTCTGCAGACTTGTGTGTACACACACGCACACACACTACTCCACCCCACAGGGACTCCAGCACACCACCCCAGCAGTACACAAATGATACTATTCTAGAGCAGAGCCTCCTCAAGTCACAAAAGAGCGAAGCTGCAGGTTGTGCGCAAGCTAGATTTGTCCTTTCAATCGTATTTTCTCTTCATCTGACATGATCACTTCAGAGATATATTCACCTGGCCGTGGCAGGGGTGGTGGAGGCGGGGAGAGGGGGTGGCATGCAGAGATGAAAATATATATTTTTAAAATCACACTTGAAAGGGAAGGAACCCTTTTCAGTTCATACACACAAAAGAAAATAGTAATCTCACGGTCAAACCTCACAAGTACCACTCAGGTGACCTCTGCTACAGCAAAACCCCAAACTATTTTCTACCTGGTTTGTGTCCTCCAGAAAGGTGTGGGAAAGGAGAGGCCTCTCCTAGGATACTTTTCTGATAAACTGCTCATACTCTGGTTCTTGCCTCGAGAATCCCATGAACAGAGGAGTCTGATGGGCTATACAGTCCATGGGGTCGCAAGAGTCGGACATGACTGAGCACCTAAGCACAGCGCAGCTTTGCTCATAGTCAACTTCTTCCAGCGAGTGTCCCAGAGTGACCCCGCAACACCCCCGGCCCATCACATGCAGGTCTCACAAAGTGAGCAGAAATGAGCGCCCAGCTGGCAATAAGCATGCACTGTCTCTTTAAGAGCACGGCCTGAGAGTTTATTTACCAGGAGGTTTGTTTGGGTCTCAGTGGGAGGAAAGGAAAAAGATAAAAGTGGGTTGGGATACTAGAAAGACAAAAGACAGAAAAAAAAAAAAAAAAGCCAGAATGCAGAGAGAGCAAGATTATAAAAACTAGGTCTAAAGGGAAAATTTATTTTTGCAACAAAGATTCCAGTCCCCCAGGGACCGTTTCCACTGAACAGCTTAATCACCAAATGTGTTGGCTGGTCAAACAAAATCCATTGAGTGAGGCTGACCTGGCCACTCAGGTCCACCTACCCAACTCAGGCTCTAGGCTCAGACCCCGGCACTGCAGCTTCCTGGGATGGGTTGGACTGGGGTTGGTAGGGGTAGTCTGGAGACAAACCCAGCAGATGGGCCTGTGGGAAAGAAAAGCTCCCAACCTAGGCTTTGGGTATGGGTTCTGGGGCACCAAGGAGCTCTGAAACTGTTCCCATCTTTGCGTGCTGGACATGTGCCCTCCTGGGAACCCACAACTTTCACAGCATCTCACGGGCTCCCTTGATGTTTGGGAGCAGCAGGAAGAGACCAGGTGGGGTCAGGGCTGAATCAAGTCCCCTGTGATGTGAGGTAGGCCACTGGGAGCCCCTGCTTTAAGTTGTGCCAGTGAATCTGTTTCCCTAGGAGTTGCGGAGCCGCTGTGAGTGATCAGGTAGGAAAGTGGTAAAATGAGACCTGTCGCTCCAGGTAAAAAAGAGGGAAACCTTGAGTTGACTTAAGGCTTCCCTGGTGGCTCAGCTGGTAAGGAATGTACCTGCAATGCGGGAGACCCGGGTTCGATCTCTGGGTCGGGAAGATCCCCTGGAGAAGGGCATGGCAGCCCACTCCAGTACTCTTGCCTGGAGAATTCCACGGACAGAGGAGCTTGGTGGGCTACAGTCCATGGAGTCGACAAGAGTCAGACACGACTGAGCGACTAACACTTTGCCAGAGGAGTCCATCGACAGTTACACTGAGTGAGCTTGCGGGACAGGGAGAACCCTGTAGGTCTGGATCCAGTCTTTGATGAGACGTTCTGGGTATGAAGTAAGCCTATCCACAAACAGGCTAGACACACAGCACACGGTGTACCCTTCCTCGCCCAGCCCTCCTGGACAGCGGGCTCCCTGCAGAAACAGATCTGCCCATGCTGGCTCGCTGAGCCCCTGCCTCTGCAGAGGAGACAGCCGAGAGCTGCCGGTCATGCTGAGGACACTGTCTAGCCCCGCATGGACAGGAAGAGGCCACCAGGTCCTTCTCAGGGGACAGCTGGGGCCGGGTGTTCCTGGAGCAGGTTCCCAGGATTTTTCTTCATGTCATATCCCTGGACTGGGGAACAGCCTCTAAATGGGATTATCCCATCAAGGCTGCTTTAAACTCTAGCTGTGCCAGCTCCAGAGAACACCCTCTCTCCTGGCAGTGGGGATAAGAAGGGGGGCCTATGGGGCAGAGACCGTGTCACTCCAGGTCATGGGGCTGGGCAGTCAACACCTCTGCCCCTTCACACCTTTCACACCCCCCAAAGACCATGCATCCCTCGAGTCCTGGCCCTGGAATGTCAGGGTACCTCTCTCCCCATTGCCACGTGTCCCAGGAAAAACTCCCTAGTTAGGGAAAAGTTTGCAATTCCCATTCACCAGGAGACTAGGTGGTATACTTGCCTCAAAAACTCGAAGTGTTTGATTTCTCCTGGGGAAACCAAGGGGAGTTTGCTTAAAGGTTATTAGACTGTGCTTCTTGGGAGAGGGGCTGTACCACCTCTCCCCCACCACCACAGCGCCCCTTCACCGCTGATGTCAAGTACACAGGCAACTTACTACATGCATGTTGGTTAAAAGGATGAGAAGATGGACAGATGGACAGGCTATATCCAGCCTTCCATTTTGAGCTCCCCATGCTAGCCAGTTCAGAGCGAACAGGCCAAAAGGGCGTGGAGCTGTCAGAGGGAGGCAGGGGGCCCTCAGGTGGGTGCCCTGGTGGAGAGAAGGAACAACAGTAAAGCTTTGATTGGTCAGATCGAAAAAGCCCTGCAGGGCCTGGGAGGGACTGGGTTGAAGTGTCCACTTGCTCGGAACCTGCCGCAGGCTACCATTCTCCGGCCCAGCATTCCCCGTGCCCCTGTCAAGCTGCCTCTTGTTAAATAAACCTGCCTTTGTGTGTGTGTGTCCTGGAGGAGAGAGAACTGACTGGGGGAGGGGAGGAGGTTCTGTCTGAAAATAGACCTCCTGAATCCTTTTAAGGGCCTGCAGTTTGGATGAGTAAATATTTTCCCTTTCAGATGAAAGGTACAATCATCGCAGTTTTTTAATTACTTTAATTAGAAAAGATTGCCTTAATCTTTTACTTATCTGTACTATTGTGGGAACTGCCAGAAAATGAAGTGCAGGGAAAACAGGTGGAGTCTGACCTTTGCTCTGAGCATCTTGAATTTCTTCTAGGCTGGTAATTAAGAAGAATCAGGGGAAGTTCCTTGCAGAATCTAGGAAACGCAAACACACATACAATCGTGGATACAGGGGAATGTTGGCTCGCTTGCTCACTCACACACACACACACACACAGGCACACTCTCACACACGTGTGTGTACATGAGTGGAAAGGAAAACGAACCCCAGCGGGGAAGACCAGAAAGTTCCGACTTTGAGAGCAGCGTTCCTGCTCCAAGCCCTGAGAGGTGGCTTAATGAGTTTCCCAGGGTGGCCTAAAATGATTAATTAAGCAGACAGCTTCTTGCCCCTTCCTCAGACAACGGAAACCCAGTAACGGTCTGTTTGGGGAGGGAGCAGCAGGGGCCCCCTGACTCCAGGGGTGGTTGGGGACGTGGTGTAAGAGCCAGGAGCCCCAGATAAGGGACGATATCAACGTCCTGTAACTGCCACCAAGGCTCCCCCTGCCCAAGCCCCGGTTCAGGGGCTTCCCTCTGCTCCTGGCCCCTGGCCTCCTGCCTGTGTCCAGGCACGGCCCAGGCCCAAGGGGACCCTTTGCAAGATGGCAGATTGGAAGCAGTTGTCTCTGGGCTCCCTCCCTCCCTCTGCCTATTTCTATCATGCAGTGTTACTGGGCTCCCAGCTGAACACTGAGGAGGGATTCTGGAGTCTACCTGGGTGTCTAGACCCACAGGCGTGGAGCATGAGGGGAACAGAAAGAGGAGAAGAGTGGGAGGGCTCCAGGGGGGCTTCCCCCTCAGATCACCCATGTATGGAGAACCTACACTGTCCTTCAGAGCTGTCAGGGGCTCCCAGAGCTCGGCATTAGCCATTCACTGCCTCAGCGAACACACACTGAGCTCGCCCAGTGTCAGGATACAGGGGTAAGCAGTGGGATGAAATGCAGACTCCCAGGCCCTAGCCACTGGGATCCAGATTTCATTGCCTGAAGGGGGTCCTGGGATGCAGATGATGCTTGCCCATAAGCAGAGCTCAGCATTCAGGTGTCCAGCAGCACCTCCGTCCTCTGAATCTATAACCTGGACGGGCTGCCTCCAAAACACTGTGGGTATTTCTCTTGGAAGGTGCCCCAAGGATTCAGCTGTGGAGCTGTCCTCTTTCTACAGACAAGGGCATGGCCTTCCTTCCCAGATAGTCACATCCCCTGGGGACTGGGACAAGACGAAGCTTCGCTGGCATAAGGAACACCCAGCTGGGGCTTTGCAGTCTGCCCTTGAGAAGGGGACAGGGGCTCGAAGCAGGCCCAGACCCGGCCAGCCTGCAGGGTGGGAGGAGACGGAGGTGGAGGTGTGCCTCATGAGAGCCAGAAACAATGTTTTCCTTTTGAAAACGCTCCGGGTGCTTGGGTTGGATTTCCAGCCTTGTGTTTACAGCATCTGCAGCCGCGTCCATGACTGCGTCTGTCTGTACCTGTGTCTTGCTCTCCAGGTGTGTGTGTCTGTGCGTTTGCGTGTTCTATCTGAGTGTCTAATCACACCTGTGGGCGTCGGTCCTTCTGTGTCTGGAGGAGGCTTTCTGAGAACAAATGGCTCTGGTTTCCACTTGTGTGAGCTCTTCCACCTCAAAACATGGCAAAAATAAACCTCGCTGAAAAAGCTTTAACAACATTTTTTTTTCCTTGTCCCTGGCACGGCCAATAGCACCAGCGGGTCTCCACGGTCAATTTAGGAAGCTTGGGAAAACACTGCTTGTAATTAAAAGTCTAAAAGGGCCTCAATTAGGGCAGTGTTTGCCCTGCCAGACCCGTTCCCAAACCCCACTCAGCAGCATTCCTCTCCTGGCTGGAAAAAGCCTTTGATTCGCACCAAATGTTCAGTGGCCACACGGGACCAGGCCTTGGCACTGCCTCCCCTGCCAGCTGCTTAGGGCACAGGCAGGCCTCCACCCCAAGGCTACGAACCGAGATCCCAGCTCTTCCCACCCCCTGACTTCCCAGGCCCTCCGTCATCCTGAACTCATGAGGTCTGGAGGTGCAGACCTCCTGGACATGGAGGAACCCAGGCCACACCAGCACCCACTCCCCATCCGGGGTGTCACTGCTTGCTTGAAGAATTCAAAGCCGACAAGTCAGGCCTATCTGAGGAGGAGGCAGCTGCGGTCAACGTAGAGAGAGGTGGTGCTGGGGTCCAAGGAACACCCCAGTGCCTCTTCTTACTTGGCAGAAACCCCCTCCATCTGAGCAGAAGGCAGCCTTGAGCTACAGTCACCTCAGGAAACAGCCAGAGGGCTCCAGAAGATTCCTGCAGAACCAGAGAACACAGGGCCTGGCTGGGAGGGTCAGGAAGTAGCACAAGCCTCTGACCTCTAGAGACCCTAAGGATTAAAGATAAGGATCTCCTTTTGGGGGTGGGGCAGCCAAAGGCAAAAACCTGGAGGCCTAGGGTGTTGCCTCCTCCCTGGGGAAGGGTCAGTTGCTCAGCTGGGTGGGTGGGAAACAGAAGCGCTGAGTCAGCTCAGGAGCAAGCCTCTTTCCCTTCCAGGACACACACAAACACACACACTCAGGCCACAAGTGCGGGCGCCCTCAGTGTCCCAGATCACAGACACCTACACAAACTCACATTCCCGCACAGGCTCTTACTGACACCCACTCAGAGTCACAGACATGGCGAAAGTCGGACACACAGACAATGGAAAAAGGTCCCCGAGTCCCTGACAGCCCCCTAGGCAGTTCTTGGGAGAGCAGAGAGGAATTACTGTGCAGCAGAAGGTCTGTGATGCAATGCCAAGGTTGGGTCCTCAACCCCACTGGCCACGCCCTAGGGGTGGGGTAGGAGCATTTGGGGTAACCTTGAAGAGGGCAGCCTGGGCGTCCACCTCAGCTCTGCTCATGCCCCAAAGGGCAGGCCTGGACCCAGAGACAGGGAATGGCAGGGGAAGGGTTACAGGCTAACCAGAAAAAACAATTACTAACGGGAAAGGCAGCACATTCCAGCCCTGCTTAGCGGGCCGCCAGGGCCGTGGGTGGTTCTTGGATTATGCATTTCCTTGAAAACAAAAAGGAAAGTTCAGGGCAGTTCAGCTGTGCCCTGAATCTCACTCTGGGGCCTTTGTCTCCAGTCCCCACACAGCCTGCGTGCCCGCACACACGCACACCATCCCAGCAGCCCAGCCAAATGTCCACTGGGAAAGTGGGAACATTAATACCACTGAAAGCTTGCAAGAAAAGTAGGGAAAGACTGGAACTGAACCAAGAAAAGGGGAAAGGGTAGGGAGTGGGAGCCCTAGAGAATTCTTGTCACCCAGAATCTCCATTCTGTGGGTCTGAGGTCGTGGGGAAGGTTTGTTGATTCACTCAGCAAACGTATCTGGAGCCCCTGCCTTGATCCAAACATGATGCCGGCCCTGGGTTCATTCTTGAGGGTTCCTGGTCTTCTATTCTCCCCACAGCGGTCTCTTGCCCCTGTTTCTATGTTAGGTCCCAGCACTCTCTTCTATGATATCTGGTCTCCTGATAGCTTCTGATGATGGAATTCAGACTGAGAAGTGGGCAGCCGAGACGGCTGAGAGGAGACCTCCAAGGGTGGTTTACCCTTAAAGGAGGATAAAGACGGTGGTGCCTCCCTGTGGAAGGACAGAGGGGCAGCCATCTTGCCACAAATATCGGAACAGATTCAAGTGGCTGCTGAGTCTGACTGGACATGTCTTTCTTCCCATCCCTCACCAAGCCTGTGAGCAGGCAGCTTCCCCACCACAAAAGGGGAAACTGAGGTGTGAAGCGGGCTGAAGGCCCTCACTCAAGTTAGTGCACAGACTGCCTCCCCTGGAGTCTTTCTTTCCTCAGTTCTCTGAGCGGCATCTTTGAGGTCTCAGCTTAAAAGCTGTCCCTCGGAGAGGGTCTGAGCATTCGTCTGAAGAGGTCTGCACCGTATTGCCTCTCCGTTCCCTTCCCTTCATGCACATGATTTCGTGTGTATTTATCTGAGGTCTGTCTTTCTAGTCAGACTCTCACCTCCTAGAGGGAAGGGCTTGAGACTGTTTCGTTCACCATGTATATCCCAGCTCCTGGGATAGTGATGAGCACACCGTAGATGCTTGATAAATGTTTGTGGGATGAATAAAGAAATGAGCAGCTACATAGCTTGGGTAGATGGAACCAGTCAACTTCCCAGCCTCCTGTCATATTTGTGTTGCTCTCCTCCATGGAGAAGACTCAAGAGAAGACTCTTTTAAGAGTTACTTGGACTGCAAGATCAAACCAGTCAGTCCTAAAGGAAATCAACAGTGAATATTCTTTGGAAGGACTGATGCTAAAGCTGAAGCTCCAATACTTTGGCCACCTGATGCAAAGAGCTGACTCACTGGGAAAGACCCGGATGCTGGGAAAGATTGAGAGCAGGAGGAGAAGGGGGCAACAGAGGATGAGATGGTCGGATGCCATCACTGACTCAATGGACATGAGTTTGAGCAAGCTCCAGGAGATGGTGAAGGACAGGGAGGCCTGGTGTGCTGCAGTCCATGAGGTCGCAAAGAGTCAGACTTGACTGAGTGACTGAACGACAACGACCTCCATGGAACTCCCTCCAGAATGACATGGTGAGCAGGAAACCAGGAGCCTCTCCATTCCAGCCCTGGGCTAGATGTAAAACAGCCCAAACTTAAAAAATAAAATCATACTCCATAGCTGGGCTGCTTATTACTTCTGCAAGGCCCAGACACCTGGTATACAGAGTGTCTCAGGGGCCTGTACAGTTGGGACCTGGCCTAGAAAGAGGGCAGGGGGCGCTGGCCTATGTGTTCCACCCAGACACACTCATTCCCTCCTCTGCTCCATGGGCACTGACCAGGCACTGAGCTGGGGGCCTCACATGGTACCTGCCCTCATGCTACACCCAGGCTTTCCAGAAAGATGATCAAAGAAAAATTCTGGTGAATCGTGCTCAGACCTTACGGACAGAGATGCTGCGAGTGGCCACAGCTCTACTGGGGATATCAGGAATGACATTTCAAGGTGGTCAGGCGTGGGCTGAGAGACGGGCTGACCAGCATGGATGTGCCAGAGATGGGGAACAGCACGTGCCAAGGCACAGAGGGAAAGAGCACCTACGTGGACTGGGTCAGGCCAGGAGTTCACTGGGCTGGATCAGAAAGTTCAGGGAGGAGGGTTGCTGGAGGAAGGGTGGGTTGGGTCACTGGGGGCAAGGTCCACTGGCCAGAGGGGGCCAGGGCTTTTTAAAAGGGAAAAAACACAGGCAGCTTTGCATTTTAGAAAACTCACGCTACCAGAAATTTGCAAAAGCCATAATGGGACAAAAGAGTGGGCATTTGGGAGTCTGTGCCTGCACCCCGGTGAGCACTGACGGCTGGGACCCGGGGCTGCGGGGTTAGAGGTGAGAGAGCCATGTGATGAACAGACATGAGGGCGCGAGGGCAGGGTGCTGCCAAGGGTGACCCCAGAGCTCTGGTCTGCTCAGCTGAATGGAGGGAGCAGGCAGGAAGCCAAGGGGAGAGGACGCTGGGTCAGCCCTAGCCATGTATCCGGGGGCTGTTAGGGATGTGAGTCTGGAGGGGAAGGAAAACGCTGGCCTGGAGCTCTGGAGTTGTCCGAACCCAGCCAGGCAGGGGTGTTGCCTGGGCAGAGGACAAAGCAGTAAGGTTGAACTGAGTGAGAGAAGAGGGCTAAAGGCCGAGCTGCCCCTGCCTCTCAGCCAAACCAAATCCTCACATCTCCGAGAGCCACTTCCTATTTGCCCACGCACCCTATGTGTAAGAGTGAGCATGCAGCGAAGATGGGAGGGAGGAAGAGAGCTTGCACCGGGCCTGAGGGGTGGAGGGCCTGGGATGGGGGAGAAAAGGTACAGCGGTAGAAAGGGCCACGTCCCAGAACTGTAGGGGTGCCCCAGACCAAGGCCGAGACTCAGTGGCCCACTACGGGTCCCGGGAGCCAGAGGCTTAGAATGATCTCCCTCTATTGGGGGGTGGGGGTAGGGACCAGACCCCAGCCCACTCAGATGCAGTGGCCAGATGCTATGGGGACAGCCCTTTTTCAGGGGGATGTTAGCCCAGGGACTGCTTGGTCCAACCCGGGGAACTGGATCTGGGTCTCTTGTTTCTCTCCACATGGAATCTCCAGAGGCCAGGCACAGAGGGACAGGGAGAAGTACCCGTCCAGAAATAAGAACCTTGAGTTGAGAAGTGTTTTCCACTCCCTGTCCTTTCGAGGTGTCAAAGAGAAGATTTTATCTCTTTGCATTTAATAGGCAGTAGGCTGGTTTGTCCCAAGCAAGGAGGCCAAGGTCCTCAGGGCCGAATCATCAGCCCTCAATCTCTCCCTGAGTCACGGCATAGATGTCAGGCGAGGCCTACCACCCCAACTTGCCTCCCACCTCTCCCCCTCCTCCTAGATGCCAATGCAATCCCACCCTTTACCTGGTCTCCCCTGTTCGGCCAGGCACTGCTGGAAGAAGGTCCCAAGGACAGGGCTATAAGGAATCCATGGGTAGCTGAATGGCCAGCTGACCGCCCTTGGCTCTCCTAATGATGGTGATGCGGCTAGCTGCTAGGGGTCCACCCTGTCCCACAAGCCTGTGCCCAGCCAACCTCAGATGCCAGCGGATGGCCAATCTCTTTGGTACCCTTGACCAACCCCGTCCATCTCTCCCTCATTTCCGTTCCTGATATTCCACCCTGCTCCCTGCTCCTCAGCCTGTGTATGTGTGTGTGTGTGTATGGGGTGCAGGGAGTGCCCCAAGCCTCTATTTTGGCCAATGAGATCTGCCCATCGAGGTGGAAATCATTGCAGTAATTAACAAGCCTCCTTGGTGGCGCTGGTGGGGGTGGAGAGGCGAGGAGACAACTAGAGCCTGCTTAATGGGCCCATAAGCCCCCACCCCAATCCCGCCAAAGGCCAGTGCTCCCCAAGCCATGCTTGGGGCCAGGACAGAGAACTAGCCCCTGCCCTGTGGAGGTGTCACAGGCCTGGGATCTGGCACATTCCTTGGGGCAAGAGAAACGGAGGCATACGGGGCCCATTGTGGAGGGCCAACTCTCAGCCCAGAAATGAGTCCAGTTAGGGAGGTGGGTGCCCCACAAATGCCCCCGGGGCCTCCCGAGTCACTTCCATCCCTATCAAAGCACTGGTCTCTCACCCAAGACTCTCCCCTGGACAACTGGGTGGGAAGACCTTGAAGGGAGGAGCAGGAGATGGGAAACCAGCTGGCCCGCTTCCTGTTTCCTCTGGAGCCACTCTGTCCTCATCTCAGGGCTCCAGGTGTGGCCTGTCTCCTCCTTTTTAAGGCTCCAGCAGCAGATTTCAAAAGCGGGAGCTCCCTACTCCCACCCCAACTGCCCCCTTCCAGAGGTGGAATTAAGCACAGGAGAGTCATCTTCAAAATCTTGTCGTCACCACGAGACTGGCACCAAGGTGTTGTGGGCTCTGCCATCTACCACCCCAAGCAGGACTTTGTGCTGCATCATCAGAAAGGGGAGGGGGCAGTAAATATTGAATGCTTTGGACTGAGGTAAGCTAAAGTGAGGACTTTCCCAGTGGCTCGGTGGTAAAGAACCCACCCGCAATGCAGCAGCCACAAGAGATGTGGGTTTAATCCCTGAGTCAGGAAGATCCCTTGGAGCAGGGCATGGCAACCCACTCCAGTATTCTTACCTGGAGAATCCCATGGACAGAGGAGCCTGGCGAGCTACAGTCCATGGGGTCTCAAAGAGTTGGACATGCCTGAAGCGACTTAGCACACACGCACACACACAAGCTAAAGTGATGTGTGCAACAGTGTTCCTCTGGTTTTGCTGGTGTGCTGCAGGTCTTCCTGCTTTGGGCCTCAGTTTCCTTGTCTGCAAAACAAGGATTGAGGATGAGGTTTCAAACTCTGCTGTCAGAGCTCAAGCATTCTACAGGAAAGAATCAGGGCCTTAGTAACTCCTGTTTTATCAGTTACACAACTGGGCTTTATCCCTAAGATTTCATTTGCAGAACTAGCTCACAGCTGAGAAATGTTTGATCACTTCTGGGCCAAGAGATGCTTGTGTCGATCTCAGCTTGAAGCTTCCAAGGACAGGCAGCACCTCATCCACTGCAGGAGGATGTCTGGAGAGAGAGGATGGACCCCAGAAGGATGAACCAAAGGGATTTACTCTGCAAATCTTAGGTTGGGAACAACACTGGACACACAAATACATATATATGGCCAGGACGCAGAGGAATGAAACTGGCTATGGGAAGTAGGCTCAGGAGAGTCTGAGCAGACCCAGAGGAGAATATGTACCCAGGCTCACTCATATATGCTTATGTGCACACACACACACACACACACACACCACACATTTGACCTTTGCAGCCCCACCTCCATAGCAAGGCGCCACCTGCAGGAATATCCTTCTGTCTCCCTCTGAACTCCGCCCCACTCCCACTTACCTCCTTTTAGACTCCAAGCTGACCTCGCTGAGCTCTGTCTGGAGAAGAGGAAAATGTCTCTATCTGTTTTTCAAATATTTGGGGCTTGCTAAAGACCAACACATTTTTTTTTAAAGTCTGTATAATTTGAGGGCAATTTGATCCATATGTTTCTGATTCCTTTGCACTTAAATCATCAAAATATTGATTTTTAAGAGCCATTTGATGTCTAAAGAGCCTTTTTAATGAGCTTTTAAAGCTCTTTAAACCCAGAGACTGGAGCCGGTGCCAGGGCCCAGGCTGGCTGCTGGATGGCCAAGGCCCCTCCCCGGGGTCGGGATCACTTGGAGCTGAGACTCACTCCCCCACTGCAGGCCCCACCTCTGCCTGGCCTCACTGTGTCCACCGGAACTGGCCAGGGGTCCCAACCCCAGCTTCTTGCTATTCCTGACAGGGGGCCTCTTGTCACAGGTCACAGTCACCTTTTCTCAATGCACACTTAAGACACAAACTAAGAGGAGCAAACGGGATTTTTAATTTTTAAAGCCTGCATCATATTTTGCTGTAGAACTATGCTGCAATTTATGTTCAGTTCAGTTCAGTCAGTTCAGTCGCTCAGTCGTGTCCGACTCTTTGAGACCCCATGAATTGCAGCACGCCAGGCCTCCCTGTCCATCACCAACTCCCAGAGTTCACTCAAACTCATGTCCATCGAGTCCATGATGCCATCCAGCCATCTCATCCTCGGTCGTCCCCTTCTCCTCCTGCCCCCAATCCCTCCCAGCATTAGGGTCTTTTCCAATGAGTCAGCTCTTCGCATGAGGTGGCCAAAGTATTGGAGTTTCAGCTTCAGCATCAGTCCTTCCAAAGAACACCCAGGACTGATCTCCTTTAGGAGGGACTGGTTGGATCTCCTTGCAGTCCAAGGGACTCTCAAGAGTCTTCTCCAACACCACAGTTCAAAAGCATCAATTCTTCGGCACTCAGCTTTCTTCACAGTCCAACTCTCACAGCCATACATGACCACAGGAAAAACCATAGCCTTGACTAGANCTTTAGGAGGGACTGGTTGGATCTCCTTGCAGTCCAAGGGACTCTCAAGAGTCTTCTCCAACACCACAGTTCAAAAGCATCAATTCTTCGGCACTCAGCCTTCTTCACAGTCCAACTCTCGCATTCATACTTGACCACTGGAAAAACCATAGCCTTGACTAGATGGACCCTTGTTGGCAAAGTAATGTCTCTGCTTTTGCATATGCTATCTAGGTTGGACATAACTTTCCTTCAAAGGAGTAAGCGTCTTTTAATTTCATGGCTGCAGTCACTATCAGCAGTGATTTTGTAGCCCCCCAAAATAAAGTCTGACACTGTATCCACTGTTTCCCCATCTATTTCCCATGAAGTGATGGGACCAGATGCCATGATCTTCATTTTCTGAGTACTGAGCTTTAAGCCAACTTTTTCACTCTCCTCTTTCACTTTCCTCAAGAGGCTCTTTAGTTCTTCTTCACTTTCTGCCATTAGGGTGGTGTCATATGCATATCTGAGTTATTGATATTTCTCCTGGCAATCTTGATTCCAGCTTGTGCTTCTTCCAGCCCAGTGTTTCTCATGATGTACTCTGTATATAAGTTAAATAAGCAGGGTGACAATATACAGCCTTGATGTACTCCTTTCCCTGTTTGGAACCAGTCTGTGGTTCCATGTCCAGTTCTAAATGTTGCTTCCTGACCTGCATACAGTTTCTCAAGAGGCAGGTCAGGAGGTCTGGTATTCTCATCTTTTTCAGAATTTTCCACAGTTTATTGTGATCCACACAGTCAAAGGCTTTGGCATAGTCAATAAAGCAGAAATAGATTTTTTCTGGAACTCTCTTGCTTTTTTGATGATCCAGTGGATGTTGGCAATTTGATCTCTGGTTCCTCTGCCTTTTCTAAATCCAGCTTGAACATCAGGAAGTTCACGGTTCACGTATTGCTGAAGCCTGGCTTGGAGAATTTTGAGCATTACTTTACTAGCATGTGAGATGAGTGCAATTGTGTGGTAGTTTGATCATTCTTTGGCATTGCCTTTCTTTGAGATTGGAATGAAAACTGACCTTTTCCAGTTCTGTGGCCACTGCTGAGTTTTCCAAATTTGCTGGCATATTGAGTGCACTTTCACAGCATCATCTTTCAGGATTTGAAATAGCTCAACTGGAATTCTCTTTTTCTTAAACTCTCTCAACTCTCTTTTCTTGAAAACCACTTAGAAGACTATTTTTTTTAGTCACCTCTATAGGATTGCACAATTGCACTCAGATCAGCCCTGGGATTTCTTTGGAGGGAATGATGCTAAAGCTGAAACTCCAGTACTTTGGCCACCTCATGAGAAGAGTTGACTCATTGGAAAAGACTCTGATGCTGGGAGGGATTGGGGGCAGGAGGAGAAGGGGACGACAGAGGATGAGATGGCTGGATGGCATCACTGACTCGATGCACGTGAGTCTGAGTGAACTCTGGGAGTTGGTGATGGACAGGGAGGCCTGGCGTGCTGCGATTCATCGGGTCACAAAGAGTTGGACATGACTGAGTGACTGAACTGAACTGAACTGATGGGATTGCAAGTCAAAGTTTGTACTATGTTTCTGATAATCTGTCATGAACCTAAATTTAAGCCTTCATTTCCTCATCTAAAGAATGGGAATGATAACATATCTCTCTGGATTATAATAAAGATTACAATCTCCTATAAAGATAGCACATCATACTAACAACCAGGTTTACCAAATGTTAATGTAGAATTGTGGTAGGTCTAAAAGGCATTGTGTAAGGTTAAAAAAAAAGAAAGTCTTGTAAAGGGTATTCTGAGACTAATGAAAACCAGCTTACCTACTTCACTAATTTTCCTGTGGATGGAGTGAGGTTCACCTTGTAGAGACCTATAAGAGTTTTGGGGCAATTGTGTTTTTTTGGTGAGAAATGGTTAAGTAGCCATTCCAAAGGGGCCTATTTTGGCTCTGATAAAATAGAATATTCTCATTGTGACATGGATGGAGAAGGAGAGGACATCTTTATTGACAAGGATTCTGCCCTTATTTTTCTCTATTTTGTATTATTATACTCCATTTTCATCCAAATGTAGGTAAATTCAAATTTGTTTTGTGGTTGTTACTTCTTTCAAATACTAGTAGTTGCTCAGTAAGTTTTGTATGAATGGGTGAATGAATGAAAATGAGCAGTGATGTTTTAAACATTACAAATGCATTATAGAAATTTCAAACATGAGAAAGTTGAGAGAATAGTATAGTGAATTCCTATGAACCCCTCCCTATTCAGATTCAATAGTTATGAATTTATAGTCAGTCTTTTCATCTCCACTTGTTTCCTTGCTTGTTCTTTTAAAGCAAATTCAGATGTCATATAATTTTAAGTGTGTGTTAGTCATTCAGTCGTGTCAATGCAACCCCCATGGGCGGTAGGGACTGTAGCCTGTCAGGATCCTCTGCCCATGGACTTTTCCAGGCAAGAATGCTGGAGTGGATTGCCATTTCCTTTTCCAGGAGATCTTCCAGAACCAGGAGTTGAACCCTGGTCTCCTGCATTGTAGGCAGATTCTTTACCGTCTGAGCCACTAGGGAATTTCATTATGTAAAACAGTCTCATAAGATCATACCAAAAATTAAAATCCTTGAAATATGATCAGTTGAAGATTTCCTGGCTGTTTTGCACATATATAGTTTGTTTAAAGTAGGATGAGTTGAACCCTGGTCTCCTGCATTGTAGGCAGATTCTTTACCGTCTGAGCCACTAGGGAATTTCATTATGTAAAACAGTCTCATAAGATCATACCAAAAATTAAAATCCTTGAAATATGATCAGTTGAAGATTTCCTGGCTGTTTTGCACATATATAGTTTGTTTAAAATAGGATACAAATAAAGTCCACAAACTGTAATTAATTAATATATCTCAAGACTTACTTAATTTGTAACTTTTCTGTCTTTTTTTTTCTTACAACTTATCTGTTAAGGTTGTTTGTCTTGTGGAGTTTTTCATTTATGTTTCTATTCATATCCCGTTGGTATTGCTCCAAATTTTTTCTCTTCCCTCTTTTCCTCATTCATTGATAGCTTGATACAGAGGATAGATCAGATTCAGGTTTTACTTTTGTTTAATATTTTGTCTAATATTAAACTAAGAATATTAAACTCTACTTACATCTGCATTCCTTTTGTTCTAGACCAACATTCCTAATTTTGGCACTAAAATAATTATTTGTTTTATCCTACAATAAGCAAATAAAAAAATTAGACTAATAATAATATGAAGACTAACATCAACAGTGTGGTTACTGAAACAATTTAAGTTGTGTTTGCAGTTCTTTGGTCCTTAGAATGTATTCTACTGGGGTGAATATTCCTAACACTGCATTTTAAAGTTACCTAGCATATTTTCCTTCTGTGCAGTTTTGCTGCCAAACTGGGTGCAGAGCTAGTATACGCATGTTCACACAATTATATCACTGTACATCCTCTTCTCCACTTTTGCCTTTTTTTCCTAGCATCGTATAGTGAATAGAGATACACTGCATTCCTTTTTGCAGGAATTGTGTGCATGTGCCAAAATTGACTTGTCTTCCCTATTGATTTGGGGTGTTTATAGTATTTAGTTTTCCCAAATAGTGTTATAATGAATGGTTTTGTGCATTTGATGTATTTGAATTTCTTTTCGTATATTTTGCCAGTGTATATTTGTGATAGATTTTTACAAGGAGGATTTTTGTGTCAAAGAGTAAATGTATTAGGATGTTTATTGTCAAACCCTTTTCCATAGGGTTTTTACCATTTTTTCACTTCCATGAGTAAAGCATGGACTCACCCAGATTCAACCAAAGATTATGTTGTCAAAGATCTCAAAGTAGATTTAATTGACATTTCTCTTATTAAGAAGAAGGTTGAACATTTTTACATATGACTAAGGGTCATTTGTATTTCTTTTTGATTAAAGTGTCTACTCTTAACTTATCTCTAGTTCATTTACCTATAGGATTTTGTGCCTCTCAGTTTTTAAAAGCTTTTTATTTTGGGCTATTAACTCTGTGATACAAGTTGCAAGTATTTTATTCAGTTTGCCATTTGACTTATTTGCTTATATGTTTATTTTTGATATTCAATTAAAAATTTGGGTATCATGTACATCATTTCCTTTTTCTTTTGCATTTTCCACAGATAAAATTGTGTATTTTCTTATAACTATTTCTTTTATAACTAAATTGTTTAGATATTCTTTCTCTATTAACTTACA
>SJYT01038228.1:111699-157500 GCA_006410635.1 Cephalophus harveyi | reverse complement strand
CTATTAAGGTACATTGTGTTTTTCTTGAAAATAATATGTTTTACTTAGGTTTTCTAATTTATTTGCATTGAGTTGTGCAAATTAGTCTCATGTTTTTTAAAAAAAGTTGTTTCCTTCATTTTGATGACTATATCTCATTTTTCATTTTAATTTTGTGTATTTGCACTGTCTTACTTTAAAAAATACATTATTTTCTCACTGACATATAATATGCAAAAAGGGAATAAATCATAAGTGTACATCTCAGTGGACTGTCACAGTGTACATGGCTGCATAGCGCTGATCCATATCAAGATATGGAACATTACTGGAACTAGAACATCCTGACATGCTACTATGTCTCCTCCCATTCACTACAACTTCCCTACTCCTCAAGTAGGTAACTACTGTCTGAATTCCAATATTGTAGACTCATTTTACTTGTTTGTCAATTCTATATTAATGGAATTATACAGATTTACTTCTCCTTTGGGTCTAGCTCCTTTCACTCAGCCTTACATTTGTGAGATTACTCCATGTTGCTGCATGTAGCAATAGTTCATTCATTTTAATTACTGAATAATATTCTATTTACTAATATACCACAATTTAATATCTACTCTACTGTTGATGAACATGTAGATTTTTTCTATTTGGTGGCCAGCTAAGAATAATGCTACTGTGAGCATTTGTATTACGTGTCTTCTGGTACATATGTAACATTTTCATGTGGTAGATATTAATACTTATGAGGTGATATGGCTCATGAATCTTGCTGTGTGTTCTGCTTTGGTACATACTTCCAAAAAGTTTTTTTTAATGGTTGTTCCAACTTACACTCCCCAAAGAAGTATGTAAGACTTCCTGTTGCTCCACATCCTTATTAAACTCAGTATTATCAATCATCTTAAATGTAACTATTCTGGTTTTGGATTTGCATTTCCCATAACCAAGCCTCTTTCCCATGTTTTATTATCCATTTGGTTGTGATCTTTATAAAATACCTGTTCAGTTCTTTTGCCCATGTTTCTATTGGATGTCTGTCTTTTTATTAAAAGGGGTTCTTTATATATTCTGGATACAGAATCTATGTCAGATTTAAGAATCACAAACGCGAACTCAATCTGCATCTTACCTTTTAAGTCCTGAAATGAGTCTTGATGAGCAGAAGTTTTACATTTTAATTTAGTCCAATTTAACATTTTTCCCTTTAGGGTTAGTGCTGGTTTTTTTTTGTGTTTTTTTTTTTTTTTTTGATTTAAGAAGTCTTTGAGGGGGTATTCTCCTACCTCACATTCTAAAAGCTGAATTGCTTCTCCCATCACATTTAAATCTACAAGCCATCTAGAACTCAATGTTATATGATATAATGTTAGAATCAAGATTGATATTTTTGTATGAATATCCAATTGGCTGACCACAATTCATAGAGAATTCTCTTCTACTTGTAACTGTAATGTGGCCTCTGCCATAAATCAGTTGTTGTTCTTTTGTTTCACTGGTCCATTTGCCTAAGCTTGAACTAGTGTTATACTGACTTAATGAAGCTGACATCTAGTGGTATAGGTTCTCCAAATATATTCTCCTTCAAATCTACTTTGTCTGTTCTTGTTCTTTGTATTAAAAATAAATAAATTTTAGAAACTTGTTAATTTCTCCCTCCAAAAGCACTTGCTGGGATTTTGATTGTTGTGGCATTGACTCTATTAATCGATCTGGGGAGAACTAGCATAACTAACTAAGATGAAAAGGTAAGATAGACCCATCTGAATGCAGAGTTCCAAAGAAAAGCAAGGAGAGATAGGAAAGCCTTCCTCCGTGGTCAATGCAAAGAAATAGAGGAAAATAACAGAATGGGAAAGACTAGAGATCTCTTCAAGAAAATCAGAGCTACCAAGGGAACATTTCATGCAAAGATGGGCTCAATAAAGGACAGAAATGGTATGGACCTAACAGAAGCAGAAGCTATTAAGAAGAGGTGGCAATAACACACAGAAGAACTATACAAAAAAGATCTTAATGACCCAGATAATCATGATGGTGTGGTTACTCACCTAGAGCCAGACATCCTGGAATGTGAAGTCAAGTGGGCTTTAGGAAGCATTGCCACAAACAAAGCTAGTGAGGGTGATGGAATCCCAGTTGAGCTATTTCAAGTCCTAAAGGATGATGTTGTTAAAGTGCTGTACTCAATATGCCAGCAAATTTGGAAAACTCAGCAGTGGCCACAGGACTGGAAAAGGTCAGTTTTCATTCCAGTCCCAAAGAAAGGCAATGTCAAAGAATGTTCAAACTACTGCACAATTGCACTCATCTCACACGCTAGCAAAGTACTGCTCAAAATTCTCCAAGCCAGGCTTCAACAGTATGTGAACCATGAACTTCCAGATGTTCAAGCTGGATTTAGAAAAGGCAGAGAGAGGAACCAGAGATCAAATTGCCAACATCCGATGGATTCTGACTCAATGGACATGAGTTTGAGCAAGCTCTGAGAGTTGGTGATGGACAGGAAAGCCTTGGCATGCTGCTATCCATGGGGTAGCAAAGAGTCACATATGTTTGAGTTACTAAACTGAGCTGAACTATTTACTTACCAAGTCTTCTAATTTATGAATGAAATATATCTTTTTATTTATTTAGGGATTTTATAATGTCTTTCAATAGTATTTCTTAAAATTCTCTGTGTGGAAGTTTTGTGCATATTTTATAAGATTTATTTTAAGGTATTTAAAGTTGATGCTACTGTAAATGCTATTTTTCTCATAATTTTTGTTTACATATAAAAATACATTTTTTGTAATTTGATTGGATATTGAGACCTTGCTGATTCACTATATATAATAATTTTTCTCTAAATAACTTGAATTTTGGGGTGTACAGTCATGTCAATTTGCAATAATGACAGTACTTTATTACCCTGGCTAGGACCTCCAGTACCATATTAAATAAAAGTGGTAAAAATGGCATCTTTCTGTCATTTCTAATCTCAGAGAAGAGTGTTGGTACTTCAACATTAAGTATTATATTTTCAGTAGGATTTTGTTTTATAACTTTTATCAGATTAAGGGTGTTTCTTTCTAGTCCTAGTTCTTCTAACATTTTTTAAAAAGTAAATGGGTGTTTAATTTTATCAAATTCCTTTTCTGTAACTATAGAGTGATAATATAATTTTTATTCTGATTTTTAATGTGAATTACATTGCTTTATTTGAATTGAGGTATAATTTACATATATTAAAATGGATAGATTTTAAGTGTACCACTTGATGAATTTTACTTGTGTGTACACTCACATAACTACCATTTAGGTTAAGATTTAGACGGTCTTTATCCACCAGAAAATTTCTTTGTGTCCATTCTAAGTTAATACTCAGAGGTACTCACTATTCTAATCTTTATCATCATGGATCAGTTTTGCTTGTTAAGGTCATATAAATAAAATCATACAGTATGTACTTTTAGTGTCTGGATTCTTCTACTCAATATGTTTTTCACTCAGGTGTTATTTAACATTGTATTTTTAATTTCTAGGTGAAATTTCCTTTTAGTTTTTAGTTTTGTTGCTACTTTTAGTTTTATTGCATTTTTGTCATATACTGTTGCTTGTGCTATTTCTTGTTTTTAAAATACATTGAGGTTATCTTTGTGGTTCAGGTATAGGAATATAATTTTTTTAAGAATGAAACACTCTAGTGGTTTGGTTTTCTTGGAAGAAAGGTTTTTGGAGAAGCTCTTTAATCACCCTTTGAGGTCGGTGGGTAAAGCAGGTAGAAATGCTCTACTCACCTCTTTCTGTGTCACTGTTGTATTCTATTGCTACATTGGAAATCTGGTTTCAATTGGCTTGACTTTAGATTTAACTGAAGTTTTTGTTTTACTGGAATGTCGTTGTGTAGTGGAGAGGTCAAGGGCTTTCAAAGTCTGGCTCAGCTCTTCATTAGCCCTGAAGTTTAGTTACTGAGAATTACTCATATTGGTTTCCTCATCTGTAAAATAGAAATAATAGCATACATTTAATGTTATTTATGAGATGACTAATGTAAAGCATCTTGTAAGTAGGACACATAGGTATTAAATAGATAACAGCTGTTGCTGTGGTTGTCACTAGTTTAAATAAGCTTAGTCCAACATGCTGTTCTCACCTAGATAGAACAGGGTGAGAGAGAAAATGACATCTAGTTCCAGAGCGACTAAGCAGCAATTAAGCCTGGATTGAGAGAGCAGACATTCACTAATCAAGCTTCATTTCTCTCAATTGACATATTATCCCTCATTCATATCCAAATCACCTAGAAAAAGCATCTCAGTAAAGTATAGCCGGCCTTAAACATTTGTGTGAATAGTAATAAAGATGATTCTGTGCAACATCAACATGAATTAAGGCCAGTCTGGTCACCAGGAAATAGATTCTAGTCAGGGGGGAAAGGTCCTTAGAACAGGAGAGGGAAGAAAGGCAGAAAATGAAAGTGGCAACCAAAGATAATAAGCTTTACTTTCCTGATTATTGTGTGCAGAAATGGGCCTTGCTAAGTAAGGCCACTATTTGAAGCCAGTGATCAGTTTTCACTCACAATGAATACTGTCTAGTGCTCCCAGAGACTGAAGCCTCTGCTAGGGATTTTGCATTCTTTTTTAAAGCAGTCAGTCCAAAATTATACCTTTCCTTCACCTCTGTAATGAAGGGATGTCTCTGTAGCTCAGATGGTAAAAGAATCTGCCTGCAGTGCAGGAGACCCAGGTTCGATCCCTGGGTCAGGAAGATCCCCTGGAGGAGGGCATGGCAACCCACTCCAGTATTCTTTCCTGGAGAACCCCATGGGCAGAGGAGCCTGGTGGGCTTCAGTCCGTGGGACGGCACAGAGTCAGACCTGACTGGGCGACGAGCAAGCACTACTACTACTACTTCAGTTCTGTGGCACCTTCAGTTTGCTCTTTTGGCTTATAGCCAAATCCTTGTGCTCAGTCTCATTTGTGACTCTCTTCTAGCTGGAGAAGAACGTGAAGAATGAAGATCTGGAAACAGAGGGGGCAGTACAGTGGGAGAAAAGGCTATGTAGAGGATACGCCACAGGGAACTCTTACCTGTGACATTCAGTACTTCCCGAGGTTACAGAGGACAGGCTGCTCGCAGTCAGTTGTGGAGAGCAGGCTGTCCTCCTTCCTGTTGTGATTGCAGTGGGGAATGACTGGTTGTGATAATAACAGTGTGCTCCAGGGTTGGCTGATGCTGTGACAGCACCGTGCTTGCGTGAAACCCACTGCCAAGGCTTACCACCTCATTGGGACTGTTGACAACCTCCTTTTCTGCTTGACTCATGTTGCAATCACCTGAGAAGCATGTTGTCCAAAATTTCAAAGAGGGCCAAGCACAGTTACTAGACCGAAGAGAGCACTGAGTGGGCATTACTCATTGACAGGTAAAAGACGAGAATAAAGGTCAACCAAAGGAGGTGTAAGGTGTGATTGTTGAGAATCATGGTTTTCGTATTTAAGTTCTAACAGGCTCAGCTGGTTTTACATGGCTATATATATTGCCACTCACCATCTCATAACCAAGTCATCACTGAGTAAACTTGCATACAGCTAGCTTGCCCAATGGTCAGTGTTTAATCATGATATGCTGATCTCCGTTAGGCTCTCAGCTTTCTTAAAAAGTCATACATTTCCATAATTCTGACTTCAAAATATATGCGTTATGTGTATACATGCTTATGTCTGTTTCAGCATTTTTTCATATAAATGTTTGAATATACTGATAAAAGATAACTAGTTGAGTTCAGAATTTGTGGAGTTTCAGGGATGGCTTCATACTTATAACTTAATTTTCGTTACTAGTTGAGTGTTGATGTGATCAGTGCAGGAATCAACAAAAAAAGGACTGGAAAGTGGATGTGAGATGGTAATGTCACCTAACATAAGAACAACTGGATCTGGATTCTGTTGAAGATCCAGAAATCATGCTTGTGAATTAGCCCCAGGATGCTCAGCCCCAGACAGAGGCATTCACACTAACTCAAAGGCATCCAAAGTCATTCAAATTAGAAACCCTATTTTATGAATTCATTGAGAAATATCACTAGATCATTCAGGTTTCCATAAAATTCTCTTCCTATGGTCAAAGTATATGAGAAGCCAAATCATAATCAGAGGCCTTTTTTTTTTTTTTTAATCCAGAAAGTATCCTCAATCAGAAACAGTCAAAACCTAAGCAATTGTTGCTTTACCTTCTAATAGGCAGATATACTTGGGAAGTGAAAGACTGCTTGATGAACACAGACAGAACAGGGATTTTTATATTAATGGAAAAGTGTGAAAGAATCAGGCCAAAACAACTTAGAATATTTATCCAATATAAGCAATAATCTTGCTAGTTGCTTGAACTGCTTACATTGATCTCTAAACATGGGACCATGAATATTCCCAAGCCCTATAGTTATGACTTCCTCTTCCTGTGAAGCACCCACTTTCCCCCACTAATCTCAAAACACACGTGCATGCATGTGTGCTGAGTTGCTTCAGTCATGTCTGACTCTTTGTGACACTATGGGCTGTAGCTTTTCAGGCTCCTCTGTCCATTGGCTTCTCCAGGCAAGAATACTGGAATGGGTTGCCATACCCTCCTCCAGGGGTTTTTCTGAACCAGGGAGCAAACCCACATCTCTTAAGGCGTGATCTTTACCACTAGCACCAACCGGGAAGGCCCTTCAAAACACACGCCCACTTCTAATTGCCATGTTCATTCTTTCATTTCTTAATATGCACTTAGGAAAAGAACTAATTGCTGAGTCAGAGGATGAGCATGTTCCTGTAGGTAACGTCAGATTGGTTTCCACAATGAATCTATCAATTTACACTCTGTTTTCCTGGCTGGTTAACTTAGTTGGTTAGAGAGTTGCTCTAAAAACACCAGGTTTGATCTCAATCCTTGTATAAGCCAAGTTTGCTTGATATTTTGGGCTTCCCAGGAAGCTCAGCAGTAAAGAATCTGCTTGCCAATGGACAGGATACAGGTTCAATCCCTGGGTGGATAAGATCCTCTGGAAAAGGAAATGGCAACCCACTCCAGTGAGCTTGCCTGGGAAATCCCCATGGACAGAGGAGCCTGGAGGGCTTCACTTCATGGGGTCTCAAAGAGTTGGACATGACTTAGTGACCAAACAACAAAAACATCCATATATACTTTCCTTTGTTCCACATTCTACCCAGCTCTTGGTATTTTTAAGTTTTGGCAAACTTTTGTAAAATGATATCTTGATTGTGTTTTTAACTAATATTTCTCTGTTATTAGTAAAATTGAGCTTTTTATTTGTTCCTTGGCCATGCCTCTTATGTGGATCTGTTGAAAGACCACACACATTTTTCTTTAACCAGTCAATACAGTGAATTTCAATGACATTTTCCCATGTTTAACTCACATTGGATTCAAGTTGTTATAAGAGAGTATCTTTTTAAAAAGTGCTGAATTAGTTTATTAATATTTGATTTAGGGTTTTTTTGCATTTGGGTTCAAAGGTGAGCTTGGCTTATCAGTTCAGTGTTTTCTTATTGTCAGGCCTGATGAGTCCTAGTCACAACATCCCCGTCTCAGCTCAGTTTTTCTGTATTTGGAAAAAGACTGGTAGTTTTTCTTTTTTTGAGAAAATTTTGAACTGTTAATTTATTCCCCTCATTATTTTAGAACAATTCAAGTTTCCAGTAACTGTTGGGTCAAGTTTGATCATTTTTTCCTAGGATTTGTGAGTTTTAACTTGTTTTAAAATTTTTTTTTAATTTTAGTGGGGTATAATTTATATGTAGTAGATGCATATGGAAGAATTTTGACAAATATATACACTTTTGTAACCAACAACCCTAAAGATTTTCATCACTGCAGAAAGTTTTTTCATGCTTTTTTTCAAGGAAACTTGCTTTCTATTGATAGCTTATGGTGAACGACGTCAAATTCGTGATCTCCGAAGAAGATTTAGCTTCGGGACCAGGGACCAGGTTTGACCATTCAAAAGCTTTTGTGTAGCAGACGTTTATTAAAGTGAAAAAGGGACAGAGAAAGCTTCTGACATAGACATCAGAAGGGGGATGGAAAATGCCCCCTTTCACTAGTGTTAGCAGGGAGTTATATACTTTTAAATTAATTATTACAATAAATCAAAAGAATGTCTCAAGTTTGTGAAAATTTTACCAGACCCACCAGACTCACAATTTACATTTTAGAATAACAGGATCAGAACTTAACAACAGAAAGATCCCACCAGACCCACTCCCATAATATACATTCTAAAATATCAGGATTAGTCAGAAGGTTTTCAGGAAGGAGAAACTGTCCTTTTTACCAGACCCACCAGACTCACAATTTACATTTTAGAATAACAGGATCAGAACTTAACAACAGAAAGATCCCACCAGACCCACTCCCATAATATACATTCTAAAATATCAGGATTAGTCAGAAGGTTTTCAGGAAGGAGAAACTGTCCTCAAGCAGGATACATTGTTGTTATATAATCCTTAGTACAGAGCTTAAACTGAGTTGTTTGTTGGGTAATCATCAGTTTCAGACTTAAAGAAAAAAACTGTTTTATGTGACTAAGACTTGGAGAAGGAAATGGCAACCCACTCCAGCACTCTTACCTGGAAAATCCCGTGGACGGAGGAGCATGGTAGGCTACAGTCCATGGGGTCGCAAAGAGTCGAACACGACTAAGTGACTAGTTCAGCCACTATGGAGAACAGTGTGGAGATTCCTTAAAAAACTGGAAAGAGAACTGCCTTATGACCCAGCAATCCCACTGCTGGGCATACACACTGAGGAAACCAGAATTGAAAGAGACACATGTACCCCAGTGTTCATTGCAGCACTGTTTATAATAGCCAGGACATGGAAACAACCTAGATGTCCATCAGCAGATGAATGGATAAGAAAGCTGTGGTACATATACACAATGGAGTATTACTCAGCCATCAAAAAGAATTCATTTGAATCAGTTCTAATGAGATGGATGAAACTGGAACCTATTATACAGAGTGAAGTAAGCCAGAAAGAAAAACACCAATACAGTATACTGACACATATATATGGAATTTAGAAAGATGGCAATGATGACCCTGTATGCGAGACAGCAAAAGAGACACAGATGTATAGAACGGACTTTTGGACTCTGTGGGAGAGGGAGAGGGTGGGATGAATTGGGAGAATGGCATTGAAACATGTATAATATCATATATGAAATGAATTGCCAGTCCAGGTTTCATCCATGATACTGGATGCTTGGGGCTGGTGCACTGAGACGACCCAGTGGGATGGTACGGGGAAGGAGGTGGGAGGGGGGTTCAGGATGGGGATCACGTGTATACCTGTGGCGGATTCATGTTGATGTATGGCAAAACCAATACAATATTGTAAAGTAATTAATCTCCAATTAAAATAAATAAATTTATATATATATATATATACATATATATATATATATATATAAAGACTAAGGAATGTAGAGGGGGAAAAAAAAAAGACATTTGTCCTTTCCTCCTCCTTGAGAACTCCAGACCCCTATCTCCTTGAAAGCCCAGACCCCTTTCTCCTTCTCTGGGACCCCAGACTTCTTATCAACCAGCCTAGGAATTGACACTCTCACTATCTCTAAAAAACATCGTCAGTTCTGATTTCTACCATAGATAAGTCTTTTTTGTTCTTGAATGTCATAGAAAGGGAATTATATCATGTGTAGTCTTTTGAGTTTGAATTCTTTCTCTCTCTCTTTTTTTAATTGAGATTTTTTTCATGTTGTTGCAGTATCAATGGTTTGTTAGTTTTAGTTGCTAAATAATGTTCTACTATATAAATATTCCACAGTTTGTTTATCTGTTCTCCTACTAATGGGCATTTTCACTCTTTATATTTTTGGCTATTACAAATAGAGCTGTTCTGAACATTTTTATGCAAGTCTCTTATGTACATGTTTTCATTTCTCTCGGGTAAGTAGATGAGAGCAGAATTCCTGGGTTACTGAATAAGTGAATGGTAAACTTGATAAGAAATTACCTTACCATTTTTCAGAGTGGTTTTAGGATTTTACATTCTACCAGAAAAATAGGAGAGTTCTGGTTTATCAGCTTTTTTGCTAGTATTTGATATTATCAGGTTTTTCAATCTTAGTCATTCAAGTGGGTGTATAGTGATTTCTCACTATGATTTTAACTTGTACCTCTCTAACACAAGCTGGAATCAAGATTGCAGGGAGAAATATCAATAACTTCAGATATGCAGATGACACCACCCTTATGGCAGAAAGTGAACAGGAACTAAAAAGCCTCTTGATGAAAGTAAAAGAGGAGAGTGAAAAAGTTGGCTTAAAGCTCAACATTCAGAAAATGAAAATCATGGCATCTGGTCCCATCACTTCATGGGAAATAGATGGGGAAACAGTGGAAACAGTGTCAGACTTTATTTTTCTGGGCTCCAAAATCACTGCAGATGGTGACTGCAGCCATGAAATTAAAAGACACTTACTCCTTGGAAGAAAAGTTATGACCAACCTAGATAGCATATTCAAAAGCAGAGACATTACTTTGCCGACTAAGGTCTGTTTAGTCAAGGGTATGGTTTTTCCAGTGGTCGTGTATGGATGTGAGAGTTGGACTTTAAAGAAGGCTGAGTGCCGAAGAATTGATGCATTTGAACTGTGGTGTTGGAGAAGACTCTTGAGAGTCCCTGGACTGCAAAGAGATCCAACCAGTCTATTCTGAAGGAGATCAGCCCTGGGATTTCTTTGGAAGGAATGATGCTGAAGCTGAAACTCCAATACTTTGGCCACCTCATGCGAAGAGTTGACTCATTGGAAAAGACTCTGATGCTAGGAGGGATTGGGGGCGGGAGGAGAAGGGAATGACAGAGGATGAGATGGCTGGATGGCATCACTGACTCGATGGACATGAATCTGAGTGAACTCTGGGAGTTGGTGATGGACAGGGAGGCTTGGCGTGCTGTGATTCATGGGGTCACAAAGAGTCGGACACTACTGAGCGACTGAACTGAACTGAACAATTATTGATTTTAAGCATCTTTTCATGAGCATACCTGCCATTCATATATATATTTTAATGAAGATCTGTTGATGTTTTTTGACTACTTTAAAATTCAGTTCTCTTTTTTTCTATTCACTTTTAGTTCTTTATATTTTCTGGATATAGGTCCTTTGCCAAAAGTATAAGTGGTAAACATATTCTCTCAGTATGTAATTTCTTTTTATTTTCTTAATTGTGTCTTTTGATACACAGAGGTTTTTAATTTTGGTGATGTAATTTATCCAGTTTTTGAATTAGTGCTTTTTGTGTACTGAGAAATCTTTGCATCTTCTCCACAATTGTCAGGATATTCCCCTGTGTGTTCTAGCACATGTACAATTTTGGCTTTTACATCTAGATGTATGAATTATCTTGAAAAATTTTTTTTCATGGTGTGAGATAGAAGATCCAGTTTTTTTTCCACATGGACATCATGTTATTCCAGCACTATCTATTAAAAACACTTTTCTTTCCATATTGAATTACTTTGCTGTCTTTGATGAAAATCAGTTGACCACATTTAATGGGAATCTGTTTTTGGACTTTCTATTATACTCCACTGATTGATATATATATATATATATATATCCTTAAGCCAAAACAACACTGTGTTAAATTACAATCATGGGAAGCCCTCAGCCTTTGTTGTCCTATTTTTATTATTGTCATGGATATTCTGCTTTGTTTTCAGTACTTCCATCTAAAGCTACTAGGATTATGATCTCTATTGTAATCTGTCGATATTTGGCTTCTAATCTTTGAACATGGCATCTCTCCTTTATTTGAGTTACTTTTCTCAGCAAAATTGTATAGTTTCCAGTGTAAAGTCCTTGCAAATTTTGCTATATTTATTCTTAAAACTATTAAAATATTGATGTTATAGCAAATGGTATTTAAAATTTTTCACTTTCAACTGTTTGTTGCTAGAGCATAAAAGTACAGGTTGCTTTTAGACATGGATTTATACTCCATAAGCTTGTTAAATTCCCTTATTAGTGTCCGTATATGATTTAATTAAATTTTTCTACACATAAATTTGCTGTATGCAAATAAAGACAATTTTAGGGACTTCCCTGGTGATCAGTGGTTAAGATTCTGCACTTCTACTGCAGAGGGCACAGGTTTGATCCCTAGTTGGGGAAACTAAGATCTCACATGCCACATGGTGCCACTAAAAGAAAAAAAAAGGTATTTTTTTGTTTCTAAAGTCCTTTACATCTAGATCACAGATTTTAAAATTCTTTTATTTTCTAATATAAGCTACACATTTTTTTCTCAGTAAATTGCTTAGATTTTTAAAAAATTATCATTTAGTTGAAGAAATTTTATAAATTTTTGTGAGTTTCTACTTTGCCTGTGCTTATTTAGAAACTTATTTCCAGATATTTGGGACATCAAGCCAAGTTTTCACATTTTTTTTCACATAAAAAAATACACTACTAATGATTTTTATGTATCTGCATCTCCAATTCAACCTTTTTTCTTCCTTTTAGGTAGATTTTATTTTAAAAAGTAGTTTTAGATTCATAGCAAGAAAGTTGTGGGAGAGTTCCTATATACTCTCCCCACACTCACATCTTCCCCTACTATCAACATCCTACACTACAAAGTAGTTTTGTTTTGTTTTTACCATTGTTGGGCCTAAACTGACACATCATTAAAGCCGAAAGTCTACAATTTAGAGAACCCTCTTGGTATTGAGCATTCAATGTATTTGACAAATGTATTATGACAAGTGTCAAATATAATATCATACAGAATAGTTTAATTGCCCTAAAAATCCTCTGTTCCCTGCCTATTCATCACTCTCTCCTGAGACCCCACAGCCATCTATCGTTTTTACTGTCTTGATAGTTTTGCCTCTTTAAGACTGTTATATAAATAGAATCATACAGTCTGCAGTCTTTTTAAGTTGGCTTCTTTCATTAGTAAATATGCACATGACTCTTCTTTCTGTTTTCATGAGTTGATAATGTATTTCTTTTTAGAGCTGAATAATATTTCATAGTCTGGATTTATCACGTTTTATTAATCCATTTACCACTGAAGAACATCTTGGTTGCTTCCTAATTTTGACTTATGAATAAAGCTGCTATAAACATCTATGTGCAGGTTTTTTGTAGATGTAAGTTCTCAGCTCATTTCAGTAAATACCAAAAAGTGCAATTGCTAGATTGTATGGTATTGTATCATTTATCTAATTTTGTAAGAAACTGTCGAAGTGTCTTCTAAAGTGACTGTACTATTTTTCATTTCCACTAGCAATATACAAGAATTCCTGTTCCTCCACATTCTTTTCAGCATTTAACATTGTCAGCATTCTGGATTTTCTCCATGCTTCTCACACAGCTCAATATGGAAAAAAAAAAAAAATCCCAATCCAAAAATGGGCAGAAAATCTAAATAGACATTTCTCCAAAGAGAATATACAGATGGCCAAGAGGCACATGAAAAGATGTTTAACATCACTAATTAATAGAGAAATGCAAATCAAAACTACAATGATGTATCACCTCACACCAGTCAAAATGGCTATTATCAAGAAATCCACAATCAGTGCTGGAGACAGTGTGGAGAGAACGGAATTGTCCTACACTGTTGGTGGGAATGTAAATTTGTACAACCATTGTGTGAACAGTATGGAGGTTCCTTGCTGCTGCTGCTGCTTCTAAGTCGCTTCAGTCGTGTCTGACTTTGAGCGAACCCAGAGACAGCAGCCCACCAGGCTCCCCCGTCCCTAGGATTCTCCAGGCAAGAACACTGGAGTGGTTTGCCATTTCCTTCTCCAGTGCATGAAAGTGAGAAGTGAAAGTGAAGTCACTCAGTCGTATCCAACTCCTAGTGACTCCATGGACTGCAGCCTACCAGGCTCCTCCGTCCATGGGATTTTCCAGGCAAGAGTACTGGAGTGGGTTGCCATTGCCTTCTCCATGGAGGTTCCTTAAAACACTAAAAATGAACCTATAATCCCATTCCTGGGCTTGTATCTGGAGAAAAACATGGTCCATAGACATACATGTTATCCCAGTGTTCACTGCAGCACTCTTTACAATAACAAAGACATGGAAGCAACCTAAACGTCCACTGGCAGTGGAAGTAGTGCCATTTGCAGCAACATGGATGGACCTAGAGACTGTCATACTGAGTGAAGTAAGTCAGACAGAAAGAGAAATATGGTATGATACCCATTATATCTGGAATCTAAAAGGACATGATACACATTAACTTCTTTACAAAACAGAATCACAGACTTAGAATTTACTTTTGACTTAGAATTTATTTTTGGTTACCAAGGGGAAGGTTGAGGGGATGGAATAGTTAGAGAGTTTGAGTTTAACAGGTGCACACTGCTATATTTAAAATGAATAATCAACAAGGACTTACTACATAGTACACAGAACCCTGCTCAATATTCTGTAATAACTTAAATGGGAAAAGAATTTGAAAAAGAATCGATACTTGAATATGTATAACTGAATCAATTGGTGTACACCTGAAACTGACATAACATTGTTAATCAATTGTTGTGTGTGTGTGTGCTGTTGTGTTTAACTCTTTGCGACCCCAGTCTGCCAGGTTTCTCTGTCCCTGGAATTTTCCTGGCAAGAATACTGGAGTCCCAGGGGATCTTCTTGACCCAGGAACTGAACCCGTGTCTTTTTCATCTCCTGCTTTGGCAGGAGGATTCTTTGCCACTAGAGCCACATCATCAACTATACTCCAATATAAAAGAAGAATTTCTTTAAAAAATTTATCTCCAGAAAATTCATTAATCAGTAAGTCTGGCACCTTTCCTTGCAAGATTTGCCAGTCTGTTTAGCTGCTCAGTAAGTTCTGTTTACCTTTTCCTAAGATTTTTAAAGGAAATTGATAGTTTATTGGCTGAATTGCCTGTTCTTCATATTAAAGATGTGCCATCTTTATTTACTTTAACATAATTACTTTTTAAAGAATCACAACCACCATTATCATCATGGTCATTGATTACAAACAATATCAGTGAAATGAACTGCCTGATGTTCAAGTTGGCTTTAGAAAAGGCAGAGGAACCAGAGATCAAATTGCCAACATCCGCTGGATTTTGGAAAAAGCAAGAGAGTTCCAGAAAAACATCTACTTCTGCTTTATTGACTATGCCAAAGCCTTTGACTGTGTGGATCACAATAAAATGTGGAAAATTCTGAAAGAGATGGGAATACCAGACCACCTAACCTGCATCTTGAGAAATCTGTATGCAGGTCAGGAAGCAACAGTTAGAACTGGACATGGAACAACAGACTGGTTCCAAATAGGAAAAGGAGTACGTCAAGGCTGTATATTGTCACCTTGCTTATTTAACTTCTATTGACATGAGTCTGAGTGAACTCCGAGAGATGGTGATGGAGAGGGAGGCCTGGCGTGCTGCGATTCATGGGGTCGCAAAGAGTCGGACACGATTGAGTGACTGAACTGAACTGAATACTGAATTTGGGGTACTAGGATTTTACATGGATTTATATAATTCATAGAAATGTTTCTTATCATGAAATTTTTTATCCAGGAGAATTAAATGATAGCTCTTTAAGATACTATATAATTCAGCTTTTCGTGATCTTTCTTCTATGACAGTGATTCTTTATTCTTACACATTTTATTTGATATTTTACATCTATCAGACTAACAAGGTAATTTTGAAGTAGTTGATTCCTAAAAGAAACATTAAGGTGCCCTGCTGCTGCTGCTGCTGCTAAGTCGCTTCAGTCGTGTCCGACTCTGTGCGACCCCATAGACGAGAGCCCACCAGGCTCTGCCATCCCTGGGATTCTCCAGGCAAGAACACTGGAGTGGGTTGCCATTTCCTTCTCCAATGCATCAAAGTGAAAAGTGAAAGTGAAGTCACTCAGTTGTGTCTGACTCTTTGCTCAGTCCTGGTAGGACTGCAGCCTACCAGGCTCCCCTGTCCATGGGATTTTCCAGGCAAGAGTACTGGAGTGGGGTGCCATTGCCTTCTCCACGGTGCCCTAAAGAGCTGGAATTAGGAGAAATAAATTGCTCTTAGAAATTAAACCTCAAAATCACCTTACAATGATGTAAAATATAGACTTCTAGGCCAGAAAGACTTGAAGTTGATTGTTGTTGTTGTTCAGTCTCTCGGTTGTGTCCAACTCTTTGCAACCCCATGAACTGCAGCATGCCCAGTTTCCCTGTCCATTACTATCTCCCTGAGTTTGCTCAAACTCAAGTCCATTGAGTCAATGATGCCGTCCAACCATCTCATCTTCTATCACTCTCTTCTCCCTCCCTCAGTCTTTCCCAGCATCAGGGCCTTTTCCAATGAGTCAGCTCATCGCATCAGGTGGTCAAAGTATAGAAGCTTCAGCTTCAGCATCAGTCTTTCCAATGACTATTCAGGGTCGATTTCTTTTAGGATTGACTGGTTTGATCTCCTTGCTGTCCAAGGGACTCTCAAGAGCTTTCTCCAGTGCCACAAATCGAAACATCAGTTCTTCAGGGCTCAGTCTTCTTTATGATCCTTTGTCGTCTAGGTGATGTCTGTGCTTTTTAATATGCTATCTAGCTTTGTCATAGCTTTTCTTTCAAGGAGTGTGTCTTTTAATTTCATGGCTGCACTCACCATCTGCTGGGTTTTGGAGCCCAAGAAAATAAAATCTGTCACTATCTCCAATTTTTCACCATGCATTTGCCATGAAGTGATGGAACTGAATGCCATGATCTTAGTTTTTTGAATGCTGAGTTTTAATCCAGCTTTTTCACTCTCTTCTTTCACCCTCATCAAGAGGCTCTTAAGCTCCTCCTTGCTTTCTGCCATTAGAGTGGTATCATCTGCATGTCTGAGGTTGTTGATATTACTCCCAGTAATCTTTATTCCAGCTTGTGAGTCTTCCACCTCAGCATTCTGCATGATGTACACTGCATGTAAGTTAAATAAGCAGGGGGACAATATATAGCTTGAGGTACTCATTCCTAATTTTGAAACACTCCATTGTTCCCTGTCCAGTTCTAACTGTTGCTTTTGACCCCCATACAGGTTTTGCAGGAAACAGGTAAGGTGGTCTGGTATTCCCATCTCTTGAAGAATTTTCCATAGTTTGTTGTGATCCACACAGTCAAAGGCTTTAGCACAGTCAATGGAGCAGAAATAGATGGCTTTTTGGAATTTCCTTGCTTTTTCTGGGATCCAACAGATGTTGGCAATTTGATCTCTGGCTCCTCTGCCTTTTCTAAATCCAGTTTATACATTTGGAAGTTCTTGGTTCATGTACTGTTGAAGGCTATGTTGAAGGATTTTGAGCATTACCTTGCTAGCATGTAAAATGAGTGCAATTGTACAGTAGTTTGAGCATTCTTTGACATTGCCTTTCTTTGAGATTGAAATGAAAATTGACCTTCTCCAGTTCTGTGGCCATTGCTGAGTTTTCCAAATTTGTTGGCATATTGAGTGCAGCACTTTAAAGCATCATCTTTTAGGATTTGAAATAGCTCAGTTGGAAGTTCATTACCTCCAGTAGCTTTGCCCATAGTAATGCTTCCTAAGGCCCACTTGACTTCACACTCCAGGATGTCTGGCTGTAGGTTGGTGACCACACCATTGTAGTTACCTGGCTCAGTAAGACCTTTTCTGTACAGTTCTCTGTGTTCTTGTCACCTCTTCTTAATCTCTTATGCTTCTGCTAGGTTCTTACCATTCCTGTCCTTTATTGTGCCTATCTTTCCATGAAATGTTCCCTTGGTATCTCCAATTTTCTTGAAGAGATCTTTAGTCTTTCCCATTCTATTGTTTTCCTCTGTTTCTTTGCATTATTCACTTAGGCTTTCTTATCTCTCTCTGTTTTCTTCTCTCTCTCTGAAACTCTGCATTCAATTGGGTATATCTTTCACTTTCTCCTTTGCCTTTCACTTCTCTTCTGTTTCAGTTGTTTGTAAGGCCTCCTCAGATAACCACTTTGCCTTCTTGCATTTTTTCCTTAGAGATGGTTTTCGGGCACCACTTCCTGTAAAATGTTATGAACCTTCTTCCATAGCTCTTCGGGCACTCTGTCTACCAGATCTAATCCTGTGAATTTATTGGTCACCTCCTCTGTGTAATCATAAGGGATTTGATTTAGGTCATATCTGGACTTAGGTCACACCAACTACCCAAGTGGATTAGATGGTATCATCTACTAGATTCATCCTCACCTTACCTGCTTCCTCACCTTATCACTTTCCCACTGCCTCAGCTAAGCTTTTTTCCCACCACTTCACTGAATTCTCTCTTGCCAAAGTCACAAATATCCTCCATGTTGCCTAATCCACTGACCAAATCTTGATCCTTAGAGTATGAACTCAACTCCTCGGAAATCTTTTCTTACAATTAGTGCTCCACCATCTTGAGGCAGTCTCTTCTTTTGGTTTCAGGAACATGTGCTGCTGGTTTTTCCCCCAGTCTCATTGGTTACCCTTCCTCAGTCTCCTGTGTTGCACTCTCTGTATTCCTGCTTCTAAATTGGAGTTGCTTCAGACTTGGGAGGCAAGAACTTGGGATCTTTCCCCATCTCTGTCTTCATTCAATATCCTGGGGGATTAAATTCAAGTCCTTGGTTTTAAAAACCAACCTACTTACTGATGACCCTCAACTTTTTATCTTCAAACCCAGCCTCTCCTCCTTGATTGAAGACTTTGTCATTGTTGTGTCGTCACTAAATCATGTCTGGCTTTTTTGTGACCCCATGGATTGTAGCCTGACAGGCTCCTCTGTGTGGGATTTCCCAGGCAAGAATACTGGAATGGGTTACCATTTTGGCAGGGAGACTACAGACTATTTATACAACTGCCTACTCAAAATCTGCTTTTGAAGTCTGATAGGAATGCTAAACTCATCATGTCCAAAACCAACATCTTGATTGTCTGTTTTTACCCAAATATGCATCTCTATTCACTTATTGATCAGGCCAGTATTTGAGTGCATTCTTCAAAATACATTCCGTACCCCACCTCCCACCCCCGGCCTCGCCATTTATTACTTTGTTAGCTTTTGCTTCCCTGGTGGCTCAGAGGTTAAAGCATCTGCCTGGAATGCAGGAGACCTGGGTTTGATCCCTGGGTTGGGAAGATCCCCTGGAGAAGAAAATGGCAACCCACTCCAGTACTCTTGCCTGGAGAATCCCATGGAGGGAGGAGCCTGGTAGGCTACAGTCCATGGGGTTGCAAAGAGCTGGACATGACTGAGTGACTTCACTTTCACTTTCTTTTTAGCATTTTCTGCTCTGCTTCAAAGTACCATCATCTCTAACTTGGCCCCGCAGTAGGTACCTATCTTGCTTCCCTATTGCCTCTTATGTCCCTCTTTAGTCAGTTCTTCATTATGGCTAAGAACTCCATGTTCTCAGCTACAGTGATCTTTTAAAGAAGAAAATAGGAGCATATCACTTTCCTCTTCAAAATACACTAATAGCTTCTATCACATTAGTAGTATAAGATCCAAAATTCATTATCATGTCCTTATAACCTTATAAGAACCTTTGTGATCTTGCCCTTGACTGCCTTTCCCAAATCATCTTACTATTCTCCTCCTTGCCATTGAACTCGAGTCACGTTGGTCTCCTGTTTCTCAAACATGTCAAGCATGTTCCCTTCACAAGGCCTTTCCTTTGTTTGAATACTAGTCTCATGTCCATTTGGCTTGCTTCCTTATTTCATTATAGTCTTTGTTCGAATATCATCCCCTCGGAAACATCTTCACTGTGCACTCAATTTAAGTAGAGCTCTCTTAAGTAGATTTCAACTCTTTGTTTTTTCCTTGCTTTATTTTTTCTTTGTAACACTACTATTTTTGTTCAATTTATAGATATATATTTTTGTTATCTGTCTCCTTCATTTGGAATATAAGATTTATGAGGACAGAAAATTTATTTGGAGCTCTTAGAATCACCATTGTATCACCAGTACCTAGGCATTCATTAAACATGCACTTGTGTGGAATAGATTAATATTTTGACATTTTGGTTTTTCCTCTAGTCCTTTAAAATTTAGTTCATATGCATTCACCCTTCAGAAACAGTTTCCTTTTTAGTGTGCTGAAAAAATCAGGTTCCTGACCCGATAAGGGAGATCTGAGACAATGGTCAATTTATGAAAGAAATGGATGGGGAGGTTCTCAGAAAGCCACCTTATCTTAATGACTCCATCTGCACTTTTTGTGTGTTTGTAATGTTTTCATGCAAAACTTTACTAGTTGTTTTTTTTCATACAAAAGAACAGATGCTGGAAGATATGAAATGAGTACATTGGATCATGGTCTCAGAACGGATTGCATTTATTACATGGTGGTGGTGAAGAGCATAGCTCTGGACTGAAACAAGGTTTGAGTTTTCTACCACTCAGCTGTCATGTGATTTGGGGCAAAATATTTAATCTTTCTATTATTTTATTTCTTCTTCCATTAAGTTGAAGGAAGAAGAGTATATACATTATAGGATTATTGCCAGCACATACACAAATCTTAGAATAATGTCTACTACATTATAAGCACTCAACAAATAAGTATTGCTAAATTATGAAAATAATTATTATTATTCCCTCATTTCTGTTAGTCTTTCAAAGATCAAAGCACCTACTGTAGTTTTATCACAGGGATGGATTGAGGAAAAGGTGAAAAATTTCTTTGAGTTCTTTTCTTATCTTTTCTTATCTAATCTGTTACTCCTTTAATTTGGAAAAACTTGTTCAGTGGAGGAAAAGCTTGTCATCTATCTAGGTCCCAGCAGGTGGGTAGAGGGTAACAAGAACATTACAAAACACGCTGCAAATATCAAATGGCAGGAAGCATGTCAAAATTAATTCCTCCTAATTTGGCAGCTGGACTGTGAACGATAGTTACAGTGAGACCTCCTAGAGGAGACTAGCTTGACAATCAAACTCCCAAATGCTGGAGTAAAATGAGGGCATTACTGATGCAACCATGATCTCCTGGCTTTGCAGGGTGACTTCCATGTTCACACTCGGACTAACACCAGCACACCGGAGACCTCACAGGGCACTTGTTAAAAAAAGTAAGCATTCAGTGAAAAGTGTCTATTTTCCCTCTTGTTCAAGTCTTGGCTCCAGTTTGTATTAGCTTTGATAAAATATTATTTAAAACAAAACACAAAACCTATAAGAACAACATTTACTGCACACTAGCCATTCACCTTCCAAAGTATTTCACATGTAAATTCATTTAATCCTCACAATTACTTCATGAAATAGGTATTATTATTATCCTGATGTTACAGGAGAAACTTAAACAGCTTCAAGAGGTTTAGGAATGTATCCACAGTCACACAATTGGAAATGATGAAGCTGGGACTCCAGAATGCAAAATCTGACTCCAGAGACCAGAAGCTTAAGCACGCCACAATATTGTCTGGGAAAGTTTTTAAGCAGGCAAATTTTGTGCACGTTTTGGTTATCACTACTATTATTATCACAATTAGATCTCCTCTACATATGGAGATTTGTCCATTTCTCTTTTTAAAGATATTTAAGGATGAGTGCAAGGTACTGGAGCATACAGGAGAATCCTTAGAAGCCTTATAGAACTTTGCACACAACTGTGTGACTAGGCCCAAATTCACCCATGTCTATTCTGTTGGCTCATTCTTGTCAGCTGCCTTGTTTGAGACAGTTACCTGACTTATTTAACAATGTAGTTTGTATTCTTTGGCTTTTCCAGCAGAGTTGTAGGAAGGCCCATTGTCTCTTTGCTTCAGCTCCATGTCAGTGCTGGAGGGACTAAAAATGGAACAGCCAATCCTCTTTAGCTCTCTTTGCCATATGTGTGAATTTTAATAAGTGCTTTCTGTAGTTAGGTTCCAGCTGTCAAGTAGAAATGAAATAATAGCAGTCAAGAATCTTACTAAAGCAAATAATTGCCTAGAAATGTCCCCCTACTAAGTACTTACTCCTTATTCCTTGAAGCTGATCTGCATGTGAGATTGGAGGTGTTTCTTCCTTCTAGAACTGGTTGTTATTGTTCAAGAGCTAAGTCATGTCTGACTCTTTGCAACTGTATGAACTGTAGCATTCTAGGCTTCCGTGTCCTTTACTATCTCCCTGAGTCTGCTCAAACTCATGTCTATTGAATCAGTGAAGCCACCCAACCATCTCATCCTCTGTCACCCCCTTCTCCTCCTGCCTTCAATCTTTCCCAGTGTCAAGGTCTTTTCCAGTGAGTTGGCTCTTCACATCAGGTGGCCAAAGTATTGGATCTTCAGCTCGATCATCAGTTCTTCTAATGAATATTCAGGGCTGATTCACTTTAGGATTGACTGATTTGATCTCCTTCCTGTCCAAAGGACTCTCAAGAGTCTTCTCCAGCACCACAGTTCGAAAGCATCAATTCTTCAGCACTCAGCTTTCTTTATAGTCCAACTCTCACATCCTTACATGACTCTGGAAAAACCATAACTTTGACTATGCTAATCTTTGTTAGCAAAGTGATGTCTCTACTTAAGACCTACAAGACCTCCTAGAACTAACACCAAAAAAAGATGACCTTTTCATCATAGGGGACTAGAATGCAAAAGTAGGAAGCTAAGAAATACCTGGAATATGGGCAAGTTTGGCCTTGGAGTAAAATGATGGCCATGGGGATAATATGGCCACAGCAGCCTGAAGAGGCTTTGATGGCCTGGGAAACAGCTTTGCAAAGATTACCCTGGAGATGGAGGTGGGAGCAGGATAGTGACCAGCATCCCCAGTTCCCCGCGTGGAGCCGGTGGCAGTGGAAGATTGGCCCTGGGTGACCAGTGGAGTACCGTGGTACCATCCACTCCTGGGTGGCTCAGTGACTGTGATGAGACAGAGGGGACCATGATCCATGGTGAAGCCCCTTCCCTGTAGAGACTTGATTAAGGAGGTTTTGACTAAACTTCCTCCCAACCTTAAACTCATGATACAAACATTTCATCATACTTTGAAAATGAGGTGAGACTACTCTTCCCCTTCTGATTTTGGCACTTGTGTTCATATATTGGGGTGATAGAGGAGTGTGAGCTTTAGAGGCAAGTGGAAAAAGAAGCTGATTTTATTTATAAGCTACTGAGACTCTTGGCGCATTACTTGTTTATTTTGTAAAATGGGATTCATAATACACTCTAGATGAATGATACATGACATAAAAAAGGCATATATATGTATGTAATATGGCTCAGATGGTAAAGCGTCTGCCTGCAGTGTAGGAGACCTGGGTTCGATCCCTGGGTTGGGAAGATCCTCTGGAGAAGGAAATGGCAACCCACTCCAGTACTCTTGCCTGGAAAATTCCATGGACTGAGGAGCCTGGTGGGCTATACAGTCCACGGGGTCGCAAAGAGTTGGACACGACTGAGCAACTTGGATTGGATTGGATTGGATTGGATATGACATATAAAATATACTCAGTAAATGGCATTATTATTAATTGTAATATTTAACAAGTTTTAGGGATTCTGTATTCAATCTATGAAGACATGTCCTAAATTATCCTTTTGTTTGGACCCATACTGCCAAAATACTAAGACTTCCTGAAAAAATGGTTTTCCTTTCAGTAGATGAGACTGTAGTCAACATTGCAGAGACATATGGAAAATACCACAGCCAGAACAAACCTTCAAAAATGGGGTAATGCAAACTGCTTACCCTGAGTACAGTATGCCAGTGTGTCTTTAAAACCACTTCAATCCTCTGTATGTCATTTCTTCACCTGTAAAGTTAGAATGTTAGCTATCTGCAAATTTCCTACTAGCTCAAAACTTCTGTTGGCTTATTGGTGAGGTGAGAGATAGCATGAGTCAGAGACTCTGGGTTTAGAAACAATGGGTTTAAATTAAGAAAATGCTCCCCAAAATGAAAATTACATTCTGTAGCCCCTAAGAACAGACTATTACTATCTTGACCACAAAGCTTCCCTGTACAACAAAAATGCAAATTCAAGAAATTAATTGGACTATAAGGCACAGTGTATTAAAAACATCTCCTGAAGCTAGGAAAACAGGCTGGCCTCAGGAATGTTGTCTATAACCATTTCCAATGGCTTATTCATTTCCATTTTTTAAAGATACAACCCTCAAAGGCAAACATTTAATTCTTGAACATTTTTTTTCCCACAGGTTATTGGACATAACCTGGGTTATTGACTGTTAGGAGATCAACCCTGGGATTTCTTTGGAAGGAATGATGCTAAAGCTGAAACTCCAGTACTTTGGCCACCTCATGCGAAGAGTTGACTCATTGGAAAAGACTCTGATGCTGGGAGGGATTGGGGGCAGGAGGAGAAGGGGACGACCGAGGATGAGATGGCTGGATGGCATCACTGACTCGATGGATGTGAGTCTGAGTGAACTCCGAGAGATGGTGATGGACAGGGAGGCCTGGCGTGCTGCGATTCATGGGGTCGCAAAGAGTCGGACACAACTGAGCGACTGAACTGAACTGATTGACTGTTAATAAACATTCTCCACCCACACAAGTTGAACAGTGTGATGTCATTTATGCTATGACAAGTCTTGCTTTACAAAGCCAGAGAAATATTAGTGACTTACTCTAAAACTTTGTTAATTATAGTACTTATGAATATAATGTTTAAAAATTAATTAATTAATTAAAAAAATAAAAGGGATTTCCCTGGTAGTCCAGTGATTAAGACTGCATGATTTCACTGCTGTGAGCATGGGTTCCATCCTTGGTCAAGGAACTAAAATCCAGCAAACTGTGAGGTGCAACCAAAAACAAATAAATAAATAAAATAAATATAACATTTAACACTGTATTAAGTAGGAAATAAAAACATCAACCTTAATGATCTCTGAGCCTCTTGAAGGCAGGAACTATCTAACTCATCTTTATTTTCCCAGTACCTGACAGGCAAAAAGAAATGTAAATATTGAAGAGAATATTTAACATTTGTGCCATGGATATTTTGAGTTGATTTCTTGAGTTAATACAACAATTTCTCAAGTGTTGTGCTAATTTTTCTCAAGTTTTATTTTCCTGCATATTTTATCATTTAATCTTAAAAAAAAAAAGGTCTATGAGTTATTTGGAAAAATAGGAGTAATTCTTCACATGGAATCTAATAGTGAATCAAAAATCCATCTACCCTTTGTGCTTAGTCGCTCAGTCGTGTCTGACTCTTTTCAACTCCATGGACTGTAGCCTGCCAGGCTCCTCTGTGGGATTCTCTAGGCAAGAATACTAGAATGGGTTGCTATGCCTTCCTCCAGGGTATCTTCTCAACCCAGGGATCAAACCCAGGTCTTCTGTATTGCAAGCAGCTTCTTTACCGTCTGAGCCACCAGGGAAGCCCATCTACCCTTTTAAGACTAGTCATTTCTCTTCAGTTCCAACTATTAGATGCTCCTAAAGAACATGTGGTTTGGAGCAAAGCAAGTTGTTGCTTTCTAGCTATATGACTTGGAAACTTAACCTTTACTTAACCACTCTAGCCTCAGTTTCCTTGTTTGTAAAATGTCTTTGTTGTTGTTTGTTTTTTGTTCTTGTTATTAGACACGAAATATATAAACCTCTAACACAATGCCTGGCACATACATGGGGGAGCTACTATTACTGTCTTATTATGAAGCTATTTGCCCCACAACTAAGATATGACATTTTCTGCAGGAAAATCAATCAAGACCTGCTGCTGTCACTTTATTAAGACTAGACAATATCTCTTTTAGGCTTGAAGATAAGATGTGGAGTTTTGGAATTATCACATGAGATTAAACCTCTCCCCAAGTTCTTGAGCATTCACTCAGTCTGACCTACTGGAATAAATAAAAGTCAGGCCAAGGTCCTCACGTAGAGCCAAATGATTCATGTGCAAACACCCTCTCTGATTCATAACAAGGAAGGAAATCATCCTGTCATTCCCAGAAGCCTGCAGAGCCAGGCTCATTTGGCAGAGACTGTGGGGCTCCCAGCTTCCGGGCACAGACTTTGGCTGCATTCTGAACGCTTGGTAATGACCAAATTGGTGAGGAATATAGCTAAGCAGCAGGGCTGACGACTCATGGAGGTACTGTGGGTAATTAGAGATTCATTACAATCCCATAGTTTGTATCATGGCTCGGGGTCAACACAGGGTCACTGCACATGGCAAACTTAGGGAGCTGTGTCTGGAAGGATGACGCCAGCTAGGAGGGGCTGCAAGAGTGAAGCGGACAGGGATGAGGAGCCAGGGGGGCTGGGGCATAGATACACAGCCAGGGACTGGCGACAGCCCGGATGTGGGGCAGTGGACCCCGCGGGCTCTGGGGAAGGGAGCAAAACACAAGCAGCTGAACTGGCTTCCCCACCGCCATCCCTGCCATCTCCAATTAACCTTCCAGGCCAAGGGCTCCCGGAGACTGGCGTGTCAGCGGCCATTCCAACTTCAAAAAATAATTGGGGCCTGACGTAGGGTAGCCAACTTTTTATTTTGCAGAGTAAGGACATTGAAAACAAACAAAACAGTTGCCATCCACCATTACCATCATTTCACAAGAGAAAGAGGATTTTTACACTAAATAATGTAAGAAGGACATAATCTCAGGATAAATGACAGTCATGTAAATTTAATTAATTTAGCTCACCAAGTTGTGGCTATTTTTCTCATTACCATGAAGACATGAAAACTCTCTTGCAGGATGGCTTTAGGTTTTCCCTCCAGATTTTCCACAATGGTAAAATTCAGGGAATAGTTTTATAAAGAATATTCATGAAGATAAAAATAACACTACAGATTTTGTGAACTTTAGGAAGAGAAACTCTATTAAGATTTAAGTAGAACTTTATGAAGAAAAATGACTTCCATCCATTTTCTATATAAAAAGGAGAAAAAAGAGAATATTATCTATTAAGTCAAAATTCTGCTTCAAAAATACACCGATGGATTTAAATAGGATTTCTGTCCAGATAGTTCTTCCAGGTGACATAGCAACAGCAGCATACCTGTAGTACTCTTTCATTTGCAAAGGATTTTCACATATATAATCTTATTTGATTCACCAAACAACCCTAGCTATTTATAAAATCCTGTTATTATCATATCACCCATTTTATGGATGAGGAAACAGGGTAAGATTTGCCCAAGCTTATACATTTGGTAAATTATGGGTCTAGGATTAAACCCATGTCTTTTGATTCCAAAATCTGTGCTCTTTCTTTGTCTACTGTATGTGTTAAGGAAAGAAGGAAATACTTGGACATAATTTCCCATGTTCAATCTATTTTGTTCTCTGGAAAAAGATGATCACACTTTGGGAAAATCTTATAAACAATTACAATTTCAGCCATGGAAGGCTGAAGCAAAAAGCTATGCTCTCAGTCCCCAGACACTTTAATTACAGAGTGGTATCTCAGTCCTGGCATAATTCAAGCCACATTTTAATATTCCAAGTGGACTACCCTGCAGGGTTCAGTGCAGTTCAGTTCAGTCGCTCAGTTGTGTCCGACTTTTTGCGACCCCATGAATCGCAGCACGCCAGGCCTCCCTGTCCATCACCAACTCCCGGAGTTCACTCAAACTCATGTCCATCGAGTCGGCGATGCCATCCAGCCATCTCATCCTCTGTAGTATTATATAAAAGAGAAAAGCAGAAAACATTTAGTTAATAAACAAAAACATGTCAGTGCTTCACCAGTAGTTCATTTTGTGTTTTTAATTTNCATCACCAACTCCCGGAGTTCACTCAAACTCATGTCCATCGAGTCGGCGATGCCATCCAGCCATCTCATCCTCTGTAGTATTATATAAAAGAGAAAAGCAGAAAACATTTAGTTAATAAACAAAAACATGTCAGTGCTTCACCAGTAGTTCATTTTGTGTTTTTAATTTTTTAAAAAGTTTTCCTTTAAAAAAACTTTTATACCTCTTTCTGTTCCAACAAATTGACTAATTTAACTTGTTGCTAATTTGTTCACATTCAGATCTGGGAGATGTCTTGTTGCTCTAATGCAGCCTTTCCAAAAGCAGAGATCATGGGCAGGGAGGCTATGGGTCAAGGGAAATTCAGTCTGGATGAAGGACAGCTGGGATGTGTTCCCCTGTGTGTGTCCAGCTGGATGTAGGTGGATTCTGCATTTGCACAGGCTGAGGAAGCACTTGTGACAACGCTTCACCTAAAACAGGCAGGCCCTCCCTAGGCACAAGGAATGGCTTCCCTCCATCCATATTTGGGGTATCCTGTACAGCTCTGCCCTAGTAATCATCTAGCTGGAGTTGAAATGCTTCTTGAACTCTGGGCCTGCTTTCAGCTTTATTTCCCCTCTAATACTAATGAATAGCAATATCCAGAACTGATAGAAAAGGAGGAATTCATTTTTCAAGGAAAGAAGGGCTTTGACCTTAGAGATTAAAATCAAGGATTCTCTTGTCTACATCCCTTTGAAACTGTGAAGGGCTTTTGTGTTTTGCTTTTACAGACTAGTAGACCAGACTTCTAGGTAGGCTGGAACTTAGAGCTTTTTAAATTCTGAAATTCTTTGAAAATGAAAGGCATTTTATAATTTATGGTTTTCATACACTAATGTGTGTATCTCATTTGCTTGATTAATGGAGCCAAGATATGATCCTAATTAGCTCCTAACCCTAAGTTTAAAAAATCCTTCATGTGAATTCAAATAAGCTTTGTATCTGAGGTAATGGAATTGCACCATAACTCAGACACATTAGTGTTAATGTCTTCATTTTGGTTATGAAGATACAATCATTGATGGAAGTGCAATGACGGTTACATGGAAACTGTACTATTTTTCAAGTTCTTCAGTCTTAAACTATTTCAAGGTTGAAGTTATCAAGAACAACCCAACTCTTCATATCGCTTTCTCCTAGAAAACTAAGAAATCTCCAAGAAGTCAAAAACATCCATGGAAAAGGGATGTGTCATATATTTATATGTTCAGAATGCTGAGGATTTTTTTGTCTAGATAGTTCAAAACAATAATCTAAAATATTTATTAGCATGGTAATTGCCATGCTTTTCACAAATAGCTGATTATTTTTCTCATGTGCTAGCAGGCCAATATTCTTTAACATAAATTCTACTGTAAATTTATTGTACTCTGCAGGTTTATTCTTCTGTAAATTTATCATCCAATCACTCAGTGATTGACTCATTCATTCAATAAACTTTTATGGGGTGCCTAAAATATGCCCAGCAAAAGCAGAAATACAGAATATTGCCCTTGCTCATACACAGGTAAACAAGTAGATATATAAGTATTTTAAAAGATAGCAATAAGCTGGGATTTCCCTGGTGGTCCAGTGGTTAAGATTCTGCCTTCCGGTGCAGAGGGTCCACACTGCTTGATCCGTGGTGGGAAAACTAAGGTCCCTCATGCCAAGGGGTGCAGCCAAAAATAAATAAATGAATAAAAATAGCAATAAGTCTATTGAAGAACAAAGTGAAAAGGGTGAAGGGAATGAGGGATGCAGTGGGAGTGAGGTGGGAGATGATGCTGCTATCTTAGATGAAGGCCTGGGCAGCCTCTCAGAGGAGATAGCAACTGAGCAGAGACATGAGACATGAGGTGAAATTCCATGGGAAAAGGGACAGCAAGTACAAAGGCCCTGAGGAGGGAAGGGCATGGAGATCCCTTGGGGCTGGAGTTCAGGGAGCCAGGAGAGTGGTCAGAGGCACAGAGGGGAGGTATCTGGAGGTTGTCACCAGGGTTTGATAGCCAGTGATGGGAAGCAATTGGAAAAAAACGTGGTCAAATTTACATCTGAAAAGAATGACTCTGGCTTCTGTCTGGAAACTGTGAGCAAGGGGCCCAGGATGGAAACAAGGAGACTTTTGGGGGGCTGGTAAGGGAGCACCAGGCTTAGAAGAGGGCATGAGTTTCCTTCTACCCTGCCTCTAAGATCTGCGACTTCTTGACAATAAACTCTGACACTGAATGCATTTTGGCTTTACAATAGAGGGATCCCAGCCTGCCAAAGCTGTGGGCATAGAACAAATAACACATTTTGTATTCTCAGTGTCTCTGGGAAAGGAAGAAAGAAATGACAGGCAGAAGGAAACAAAGCATGTGTATGTTTTGCCATTGTCTCTAAAAGTGGATAATGTGCATTCTGTTGCCCTCCCCCTTTCAACTCCCATAGGGCTTATTTCTGCCTCACTAATTTTTATATAATCACATGTGACCTTTCTGTGCAACTTCCTTCAAGAAGATAGATCTCTACTTTCCAAGAATACTAGAAGCTCCTAATGGTAGATACAGTGCTGATAATAGCTCTTATATTGAGTAACTAGAACTGTAGTGAATGTTAAGAATGTATACCTTTAGAAAGACTTAATATTTAGGTCATTGAATGGGTGCAATTGGAGTGTGATATTTAAAGCTTAGAGGAAGTACCTTGGCTTTGTTGGATGTCTCCTTGCTCAGACACATCCCTTCAAAGGACATTCCATGGACCACTGTTCCACAGGATGCTAACAGCAGGTATTTGAAAATAGGGTTTTATGGTCACAAGGTTTTGGGGCATCTATGGATCACAATAAACTGTGGAAAATTCTGAAAGAGATGGGAATACCAGACCACCTGACCTGCCTCCTGAGAAACCTATATGCAGGTCAGGAAGCAACAGTAAGAACTGGACATTGAACAGCAGACTGGTTCCAAATAGGAAAAGGAGGACGTCAAGGCTATATATTGTCACCCTGCTTATTTAACTTCTATGCAGAGTACATCATGAGAAATGCTGGGCTGGAAGAAACACAAGCTGGAATCAAGATTGCCAGGAGAAAAATCAATAACCTCAGATATGCAGCTGACACCACCCTTACGGCAGAAAGTGAAGAGGAACTCAAAAGCCTCTTGATGAAAGTGAAAGAGGAGAATGAAAAAGTTGGCTTAGAGCTCAGCATACAGAAAACTAAAATCATGGCATCTGGTCCCATCACTTCATGGGAAATAGATGGGGAAACAGTGGAAACAGTGTCAGACTTTATTTTTTTGGGCTCCAAAATCACTGCAGATGGTGACTGCAGCCATGAAATTAAAGACGCTTACTCCTTGGAAGGAAAGTTATGACCAACCTAGATAGCATATTCAAAAGCAGAGACATTACTTTGCCAACAAAGGTCCATCTAGTCAAGGCTATGGTTTTTCCTGTGGTCATGTATGGATGTGAGAGTTGGACTGTGAAGAAAGCTGAGCGCAGAAGAATTGATGCTTTTGAACTGTGGTGTTGGAGAAGACTCTTGAGAGTCCCTTGGACTGCAAGGAGATCTAACCAGTCCATTCTAAAAGAGATCAGTCCTGGGTGTGCTTTGGAAGGAATGATGCTAAAGCAGAAACTCCAGTACTTTGGCCACCTCATACGAAGAGTTGACTCATTGGAAAAGAGTCTGATGCTGGGAGGGATTGGGGGCAGGAGGAGAAGGGGACGGCAGAGGATGAGATGGCTGGATGGCATCACCGACTCAATGGACGTGAGTCTGAGTGAACTCTGGGAGTTGGTGATGGACAAGGAGGCCTGGCGTGCTGCAATTCATAGGGTTGCAAAGAGTCGGACACGACTGAGCGACTGAACAGAACTGAAATGATGGGTGAAATGGAATGACGTAAATATCTTCACTATAGGGCTTCTCAGTGGTTTTACCATGCTACTATCCATTGTGACTATCCAAAGACTGACATAACTTTGTTAATAGTCTTTCCCTGACTTATTAGTATCTGGCCAAGGAACTCTCTTTTCATGGAAATGTTTTTCCGAGAGCATCTCCTGAGTTTGGAGTAATAAAATCTTGCAAAAGAGTTCAGTAGAAATCATAACAGATAATAAAGTAGATAGAGTTTTTACTGACTCTTTAAAAAGGCTAAACCCTGTAGCAAGTAAAAACAATTAGCAAAGCTTGAATTGTCTTTTTCAAACTGATCATCATAAAGACAGCATTTAAACATACTTTCTATTGTAATCTTAACAAAATGTTGACTATGCTTATCATCCTGGTGTGAAATAAAGAATTCACTAATCAAATTTTATTTCAGAATCTATTGTTAAAGTCAATTAATTTGTTGGAGTTCAATAAAAGAATTCATTTACCAATTTTTTCAACTATGAACTAAAGTTTAAACTATGACATTTTAATTAGCTAAAATCAATATCAAAGGTTTTTTGCTGGAAATGATTTCTGAAGACCCACTGTTGTGGTTACTGCAGTACTTTACTGTTATACTTTCACCTGGGCCTGGAAATAGTGAACCTGATCCAGTTCTGCTTGCTTTCCATGGTCATGTGGTCAAGAAGCAACTGTAAGCAGACTACATTATTCAGAAGTGGCTGCAGTGGTTGGGCAGGGTCTCTTAAATTAATCCATGTATGTCATTCTGGGCATTGTTTTGTGTCCAGACTTATAGCAGTTATGAGAAAGATATGCTTAAATAGTCAAAAGCAACACCAGCAGAGCATAGAGAGACCAATTTGGAGCTAAATAGAGCGGTGCACGCATGAGTGCCAAGTTGTTTCAGTCGTATCTGACTCTGCGACCTATAGACTCTAGCCCTCCAGGCTTCTCTGTTCGCAGGTTCTCCAGGCAAGAATAATGGAGGGGGTTGCCATTTCCTTCTCCAAATTTGAGTGGTACTATAACTGAAAGATCCTACTGATTTTAACTGAGAGAGCTGATGCCCACCTTTCTTACATTAACATCCATCAGAACCTGGTTGAGAATAATAACTAAATAACAGGTATACTGAAAAAGACTATAAAGTGAAAGAACTTAATAAACCCTATTGAAGATGGCATTATACCCCAAGGAGCCAAGACGCAGACATTTGACATCCCAGTGACTCTTCGCAGACCTTTCTTTTAGTGCAACCTTCTCTAAGACATTCGATCTTAAGAATTGTGGCTTGTTGTTTAGCCTTTATTCAGTTAATTTTAATGTCTATTATCTGGGAGAATATTAATTAAGCCAATCTACTGTTTCACTTTACATCTGTAGCTTATAACTCACAATATATTAGTAATGTAATCTGATTAAGTTTTTTTTCTTCAGTCTAAACATTTTTATAGGTCTCAGGTAATTAAACTTAATATGTGGCATAAAGTGCTCTCTTAAGAACAAGCAGTTGATATTTGCTCTAGTTTAGAAAGAAAAAGCAAGACGTCAAGGGACACAGGTTTTGGAAGCTCTTCTAGGATAGACTCCTGGCTTTGCAAGCTTTGGCCTAATTCATTATGTTGAACTACAAAGATATATTTGTTATGTCACCATTTTTTAAGACCTAGTATGCTTATGGTACCACCTCCTCTGAGATGACTTTCTGAGTTCCCACGGCCTGCAGTGAAGTCAACATTCTTAGTGTGCCTGAAAAGGCCTTCTACCTATAGCTTTACACACACTGTTACCTTGACCTGAAAAAATCTCCAACTCTGATTCCTGACCCATCCTGCGACTCCTTCTTTTCCCTCTAGGCCTTCCCTGACACCACTTGCACCCCTTAATTTTACCTACCGTCCCTCACTTATCTGATGCAACATGTGCCCATGCGTTCACATTCATATGCAGACACACAGAGGTAAGTACTTCTGCTGGCGGTATATTCCTTAATGTTTATCTTCCTCACTAATCCCTAAGCTCCTTAAAGCACACATCCCATCTCTCTTATTCATTGTGCATTCCTCACACCTACCATAGTGCTAGGAAAACAGTTGCTCAACTGAGGAATAAGCAAATCAATAGAGAGCGTCGCTATGATGTTTACAGTGTTCATAACAGTGGTTTTACTGATAGCTCTATTATTGGGGCTTTTCTTGACCTTAGTTAAAAATTTAATAGAATGAAAGTTTAAAGAATTAAAAAAAAAATAGCTTATAGGCATCAGTTATGATTCCTGCAGAATCAAAGTCCTCATACTTAAAAAGAACGTAGATTCTACAAAAATTGTTATAAAGGCCTCAAATCCTATCAGTGGCAAATATTCTTTACTTTTTGCAAGCTGCTTAGGAAGAGTTTATAAACATTTTAGGTCTGATGGCCATAGAAATGTATGTCCTCGGCATCTGAAGATTTAACAATTGCCATTTTAGTTAGCTTCCCAGGTGGCTATAGTGGTAAAGAACCTACCTGCCAGTGTAGATAGATGTAAGAGATGTGGGTTTGATCCCTGGGTCAGGAAGATCCCCTAGAGGAGGAGAAAGAGACACAGATGTATAGAACGGACTTTTGGACTCTGTGGGAGAGGGAGAGGGTGGGATGATTTGGGAGAATGGCATTGAAACGTGTATACTATCATGTAAGAACAAAGCACCAGCCAATGTTCGATACAGGATACAGGATGCTTGGGGCTGGTACACGGGGATGATCCAGAGAGACGATATGGGGTGGGAGGTGGGAGGGGGATTCAGGATTGGGAGCTTGTATACACCCATGGTGGATTCATGTCAATGTATGGCAAAACCAATATGGTATTGTAAAGTAAAATAAAGTAAAAATAAAATTAAAAAATAAATAAATACACACACACACACACACACACACACACAAAAGAAACCCACTCCAATATTCCAGTATAGGGAATCCCATGGACAGAGGAGCCTGGAGGGCTACAGTCCCTGGAATCACAGAGTTGGACACAACTGAAGCGACTTAGCACATAGCACATTTTAGTCAGCCTAGGGTATGTAGTCATTTACAATTTTCCTGAGGTCCAAAATTTAATCACATGATCAATGCATCTTGATTGTGAATATAAATCAGTTTTGTTTTTCTACTCATCATTTAATGTAGTAACTCTTTAAGAATTAAAAATAAACTTTATTTATGTAACAATAACCAATGAATGAGAAATAGACTTAGTGAAAAGGCAATAAATTTGTAGTGTGAAGATACACACAGAACATAATTTATGGAATATCCAGGATCATTTCATTTTCTCTAGTTAGGGATACTAGGGACTTGGGGTATATCCCTCATAAATGTTGAGGGTCTTGTTTATGCATTTGACATTTTAGCACAGTGTAGCTGTCAACCCAGGATAGAAGAGAGTTGCTGTCACTGATTATATTATGAAGTGCTGGAAAAGTTTCCTGTGCTTGGAAACTAGATTTAAATGTATATTGGCTGAAAATTGCATTGACAACAAACTATTATTTTGTGAAGGACCAGAAAGCATTTGACTGCTCTGGCAAAATATTGGCCAATTTGACCATCTTAATTTGTCTAGGCTGGGGGTGGACCAGAATTATTTTTTGCTATATTATCACCCAGTTCTTCTGGGATGTGGGGATTTTCCCTTCTCTAACTCTCCCCCCAGCCCCTGTCTTTCCCTTTGCAGAGCTAACATCTCTGGATGTTGCTCCATTATGGGAAGGTACAGTTTTTAGTGATCCAAAAACTGGGTAGGTTCATGGACATGTGACCTGTGCAGTCACACAGGGACCCCCGCTCAGAAGGGTCTACTTTCCTGTTGCTATCTTTAAATTTTTAATCGTTTTATCTTTGAACTTGGGTTTTCTGTATGTCCAGTGGGGCATGAGCTTGCACAAAGGAAATACACACAACCTGAGTGTCATTCATTTCTTCTTTATTTTCATACAGTATCCACAATGCCCAAAAAGCACAGAGTTTTGGTAGACCCAAATGTGTGGGACTTCAGTGAGACTCAAATTGAGTACAGAACTTGCTTCTAATTATAAAACAAAGCAGTAATGTTCTAAACATGAAAGCCCAAGGAATCCTTGAAATTCTAACTTCACGTCTGTTATTAATACTTCATTGTATTAGCCACCCGCATAGGCTGAAATGATGACATAGAGGAAAAGGGAAATACAGGGCAACCCATAGTTCAGTCTTCCCTTAGTTATCACTAAGCCAAAGTATTGATGTAATGTGCATATAGCAAGAAGTGAAATAAAAACACTTAGTTTTGTGCAGTTTCACGTGTGGAACAGTTCACGCGTGGATCAGCAGCACATGAGCACCCTGTGTTCCTGATGATAAACTGCCCACAGTAGGTCACCACAGTACATTGAGTAGAGCTCCCTGTGCTTAACACATTGTTACTGAAAATTCTGTCCTTGTCCCTGATTCTGATGAGAATAATGAGAACAAGATATTGAGAACAAAGGAAAAAGAAATCTATTGATTTGCCAATAAATGAAATGGGTAGCCAACTAGCGTCTTGAAATCAACCATTCTGAAAAGAAGCAAGCATAAAGAAAAGTCTTGTGACTGGTGTTAAGATAAGTGGAACAAGCAAAACAGCATGAAGTCCTGCCCACATTAATCAGTAACAAAAAATGCTGAGTTTAGTTCCCAGAAACTGAGGGAGAGGAGAAAAACAGTTTTGCTTAGAAATCATTCATCAAATAGTATTAGCCTCGCGGCCCTGTTAAGATGGTCTCTAGGACCATCCACGTTGCTACAACTGGCATTATTTCATTCTTTTCATGGCTGAGTAGTATCCCATTGTATATATGCACTACATCTTCTATATGTACTCTCCACATTCATTTGTTGAGGAAATTTTGGTTGTTTCTATGTCTTGGCTATTGTAATTAGTGCTGCTATGAACATAAGGGTGCATGTATCTGTTTGAATTATGATTTTCTCTAGTTGTATATCCAAGAGTAGTCTTGCTGGGTCAATTCTCTTTTTAGCTGTTTTGAGGAATCTCCTTACTGTTTTTCATAGTGGTTGTACCAATTTACATTCCTACCAACAGTGTAGGATGGTTCCCTATTTCTACACCAACCCCAGAATTTATTATTTTCAGACTTTTTAATGATGGCCATTCTGAGCAGTGTGAGCTGGCAGTTTTGATTTGCATTTCTCTAAGAATTAATGCCAGACAACTAGCAAATCTGATCACATGGACCACAGCCTTGTCTAACTCAATGAAACTATGAGCCATCCTGTATAGGGCCATCCAAGACAGCTGGGCCATGGTGGAGAGGTCTGACAGAATGTGGTCCATTAGAGAAGGAAATGGAAAACCACTTTAGTATTCTTGCCTTGAGAACCCCATGAACATTATGAAAAGGCAAAAAGATAGGACACTGAAAGATGAATTCCCCAGGTCAGTAGGTACCCAATATATTACTGGAGATCAGTGAAGAAAAAACTCCAGAAGAATGAAGGGAGGGAGCCAAAGCAAAAACAACAACCAACTGTGAATGGGACTGGTGATGGAAGCAGGACTCAGTGCTGTAAAGAGCAATATTGCATAGGAACCTGGAATGTTAGGTCCATGAATCAAGGCAAATTGGAAGTGGTCAAACAGGAGATGACAAGAGTGAACATTGACATTCTAGGAATCAGTGAACTAAGGTGGACTGGAATGGGTGAATTTAACTCAGATGACCATAGAAGAAATGGAGTCCCTTAGAAGAAATGGAGTCCCTTAGAAGAAATGGAGTAGCCAGCATGGTCAACAAGAGTGTCCGAAATGCAGTACTTGGATGCAATCTCAAAAATGACAGAATGATCTCTGTTCGTTTCCCAAGGCAAACCATGCAATATCAAGGTAATCCAAGACTATGCCCCGACCAGTAATGCTGAAGAAGCTGAAGTTGAACAATTCTATGAAGATCTACAAGACCTTCTAGAACTAACACCCAAAAAAGATGTCCTTTTCATTATAGGGAACTGGAATGCAAAAGTAGGAGGTCAAGAAACACCTGGAGTAACAGGCAAATTTGGCCTTGGAGTACAGAATGAAGCACGGCAAAGGCTAATAGAGTTTTGCCAAGAGAACGCACTGGTCATAGCAAACACCCTCTCCCAAAAACACAAGAGGAGACTCTACACATGGATGTCATCAGGTGGTTGACACCAAAATCAGATTGATTATATTCTTTGCAGCCAAAATGGAGAAGCTCTATACAGTCAGCAAAAACAAGACTGGGAGCTGACTGTGGCTCAGACCATGAACTGCTTATTGCCAACTTCAGACAGAAATTGAAGAAAGTGAAGAACACCACTAGACCATTAAGGTATGACCTGAATAAAATCCCTTATGACTATACAGTGGAAGTGAGAAATAGATTTAAGGGACTAGATCTGGTAGACAGAGTGCCTGATGAACTATAGATGGAAGTTTGTGACGTTGTACCGGAGACAGGAATCAAGACCATCCCCAAGAAAAAGAAAAGCAAAAAAGCAAAATGGCTGTCTGAGGAGGCCTTACAAATAGCTGTGAAAGAAGGGAAATGAAAAGCAAAGGATAAAAGGAAAGATATACCCATTTGAATGCAGAGTTCCAAAGAATAGCAAGGAGAGATAAGAAAGCCTTCCTCAGTGATCAGTGCAAAGTAATAGAGGAAAACCTTCGAATGGGAAACTAGAGATCTATTCAAGAAAATTAGAGATACCAAAGGAACATTTCATGCCAGACGGGCACAATAAAGGACAGAAATGGTAAGGACCTAACAGAAGCAGAAGATATTAAGAAGAGGTGGCAAGAATACACAGAAAAACTATACAAAAAAGATCTTCACGACCAAGATAATCACAATGGTGTGATCACTCATCTAGAGCCAGACATCCTGGAACATGAAGTCAAGTGGGCCTTAGAAAGCATCACTATGAACAAAGCTAGTGGAGGTGATGGAATTCCAGTGGAGCTATTTCAAATCCTGAAAGTTGACGCTGTGAAAGAGCTGCACTCAATATGCCAGCAAATTTGGAAAACTCAGCAGTGGCCACAGAACTGGAAAAGGTCAGTTTTCATTCCAATCCCAAAGAAAGGCAATGCCAAAGAATGCTCAAACTGCCACACAATTGCACTCATCTCACACGCTAGTAAAGTAATGCTTAAAATTCTCCAAGCCAGGCTTCAGCAGTATGTGAACTGTGAACTTACAGGTGTTCAACCTGGTTTTAGAAAAGGCAGAGGAACCAGACAGCAAGTTGCCAATATCTGCTGGATCATCGAAAAAGCAGGAGAGTTCCAGAAGAACATCTATTTCTGCTTTATTGACTATGCCAAAGTCTTTGACTGTGTGGATCACAATCAACTGTGAAAATTCTGAAAGAGATGGGAATACCAGACCACCTGAACTGCCTCTTGAGAAACCTGTATGCAGGTGAGGAAGCAACAGTTAGAACTGGACATGGAACAACAGACTGGTTCTAAATAGGAAAAGGAGTACATCAAGGTTGTATACTGTCACCCTGCTTATTTAATTTATATGCAGAGTACATCATGAGAAACGCTGGGCTGGAAGAAGCACAAGCTGGAATCAAGATTGCTGGGAGAAATGTCAATAACCTTAGATATGCAGCTGACACCACCCTTATTGCAGAAAGTGAAGAGGAACTAAAGAGCCTCTTGATGAAAATGAAAGAGGAGAGTGAAAAAGTTGGCTTAACCTCAACATTCAGAAAACTAAGATCATGGCATCTGGTCTCATCACTTCATGGGAAATAGATGGGGAAACAGTGGCTGACTTTATTTTGGGGGGCTCCAAAATCACTGCAGATGGTGACTGCAGCCATGAAATTAAAAGGCGCTTACTCCTTGGAAGGAAAGTTATGGCCAAACTAGACAGCATATTTAAAAGCAGAGACATTACTTTGCCAACAAAGGTCCATCTAATCAAGGCTATTGTTTTTCCAGTGGTCATGTATGGATGTGAGAGTTGGACTATAAAGAAAGCTTAGCACTGAAAAATTGATGCTTTTGAAGTGTGGTGTTGGAGAAGACTCTTGAGAGCCTCTTGAACTGCAAGGAGATCCAACCAGTCCATCCTAAAGGAGATCAGTCCTGGGTGTTCATTGGAAGGACTGATGCTGAAGCTGAACCTCCAGTACTTTGGCCACCTCATGCAAAGAGTTGACTCATTGGAAAAGACCATGATGCTGGGAGGGATTTAGGGCAGGAGGAGAAGGGGTTGACAGAGGATGAGATGGCTGGATCACATCACCGACTCGATGGACATGAGTTTGGGTGAACTCTGGGAGTTGGTGATGGACAGGGAGGCGTGGCATGCTGCAATTAATGGAGTCGCAAAGAGTCGGACACGAGTGAGCTACTGAACTGAACTGTGCAATGTTTCCACTGTTCTGCCAAGAACAAAATACATATATGCTTGTATGTATTATGAAAAATGAATTGTGTAGTTTCAACGAGTCTGTATTTGAATCTGCATTTGAGTTAAATGCTCTTTAATAAAACTTGCATTGTATAAGAAAAAAGATGAGTGTTAAAATTCATGTCAGTAATTTAAATTTTTATATCGTCCTCTGCTTAGAAAACATTAAATAGCAAATTAAAAAAACCATTAGAAGTTAAGAGAAAGAAACCACAGAGAAAAAAGAAAAACACTTTTTAAAAATGCCTTTTCCCCTCAGCATGCTGCATGTGGCATCTTAGTTCTCCAACCAGGGATCAAACCCACACCCCCTGCATTGGGAGTACAGAGTCTAACCCACTGGACCACCAGAGAAGTCCCTTTTTTAATACCTTTAGTGACACATTTTTCTTGCTTTTCAAGCAAGAGGCCACACATTTTCATTTTGCAGTGAGTCTTACAAACATGCAGCCAGCTCTGGTCACAGCTGGTCTCTCTGCTGAAACCACCAGGCCTGCTGGAACCTCTGACCTCCACTCCCTTTCCCAAACCCTCTTCCCTAGAGAGTGCTCAGACGTGGTCAGATGCTCAGTCATGTCTGACTCTTTGCGACACCATTGACTGTAGCCCGCCAGGCTCCTCTGTCCATGGGATTTCCCAGGCAAGAATACTGGAGTGGGTTGTCATTTACTTCTCCAGGGGATCTTCCTGACCCAGGGATTGAATCTGTGTCTCTTACATCTCCTGCATTGGCAAGCAGATTCTTTACCACTAGTGCCACATAAAATTATCCTGAAGAGGCTGTGAGTTGCTCATATTTGCTGAACCGATATGGTTGGGAGAGGGAAAGTTTAGCTCAATCATGAAGTCCAGGTGTATCCAGTGCTGTAGTTTAAAAATTTCCAAACACTCTGCTATTTAGCAAGTAGTGCTACTAGTCATTACCCTAATGCTTTGCATGAAATTGCTGGCACCTTGGAAACTGCTTAATGATACATAAAATTCTATTTTTTCTGTGTGGAATGCCACTGGGCAAGTGGGTATTACTTATAGATGTATAAATATTGTGCATATTAGCATGAAGAGTCACTTACAAGTCAATAAGCTTTCTCAACTGTAGAAGAACAAAAGAGAAAAAAATCACAGAGAAGTGAATAACTTCATAGCATTTTATTCAGTGGTTTATTAACCTTGGTAAGGCAAACCATTTCTATAAAAGAGTGACTTTAATTTTATTTTGAAGGTAATACAAAGGCAATGTGAAATTAGTTTTCCATTTTACCCCTTAGCCTTGAAAGAAGGAAAATATTTGCTTTTATTTTAGAATCTTTAAAGGAACAAGAGAAGATTTTTGAAATATGACAAAGCTCATGCTCATTGTTGCCTCTCTTTAATCCTTTTTCCCCATTTTGTTCTTTGGATCTGCTCCATTCTGATTCACCTTTATTTACTTATTTTTTCATGCAACAATCCTAAGAGCATATTTGCAAAGCCAATTATAAGGACAAGTACACCAGCACAGTTATTACTTGCTAGCATCTGAGGTCAAGGGGTGGCCTTACCTGTCATGGGGCTCACCTATGCGACAAGTGTTAGGTTTCAGGTTCCAATTCCAGAAGCTAGAATCTTTTTGCTTGTGTTTGGCATTATTCTCATTACCTTTGTATGTCATCATATCTGTGGAAATAATTTAGTAAAATGCATACATGAGAACTTGAAGGAAGCGGGTCTCAGAAAATTGGGTTGAATCTATTCTTATAGCTTGTGACCATACAAATGAGCCTTTGGGGACCTACACTTCTCATTCACAAAATGAAGAAAAACCCTGCTTATAGAGTAGCTAATAAAGATTAGATAAGATGTCTTATGAAGAGTTGAGTTTCTGATTCATGCTAGCACTCTATGATTTCTTTTTTTTTATTTTCCTTTTTCCTTCCATATAAAACTGCACATGCTTAAAAATAAACTTATTATTTTTTTAAAGAAGTAAAATTTTTACCAATATAAAAATTTCAAAAGCATGTACTGGTATGTCCTACTCTGTTAGGTCTCTTCCCTTGGTAACCATAGAATAACTTTCTGAAATTCTCCTGGTATATGTAAAGATCTATTATTTATCTAGCTAACTCCTCATTTTTTATTTAAAAAAAATGATCATGCTGATGAGCAGTTTATTCTTAACATCTTTACATAATAGCATACAGTTCACAGTTCTATTCTCTTTAACTGCTCCATACTATCTTACTTTGTGGATGCTCCACAATTTATTTTTAATTGACTCTTGGTTTGTTTCCATTTTTTGTGTGTGATCCCAGACAGTGAGTATCATTATATGCATATCCTTATCGATGACACCACCCTTATGGCAGAAAGTGAAGAGGAACTAAAATGCCTCTTGATGAAAGTGAAAGTGGAGAGTGAAAAAGTTGACTTAAAGCTCAACATTCAAAAAACTAAGATCATATCATCTGGTCCCATCACTTCATGGGAAATAGATGGGGAAACAGTGGAAACAGTGTCAGACTTTATTTTGGGGGGCTCCAAAATCACTGCAGATGGTGACTGCAGCCATGAAATTAAAGACGCTTACTCCTTGGAAGGAAAGTTATGACCAACCTAGATAGCATATTCAAAAGGAGAGACATTACTTTACCAACAAAAGTCCATCTAGTCAAGGCTATGGTTTTTCCTGTGGTCATGTATGGATGTGAGAGTTGGACTGTGAAGAAAACTGAGTGCCGAAGAATTGATGCTTTTGAACTGTGGTGTTGGAGAAGACTCTTGAGAGTCCCATGGACTGCAAGGAGATCCAACCAGTCCATTCTAAAGGAGATCACTCCTAGGTGTTCATTGGAAGGACTGATGCTGAAGCTGAAACTCCAGTACTTTGGCCACCTCATGCAAAGAGTTGACTCATTGGAAAAGACTCTGATGCTGGGAGGGATTGGGGGCAGGAGGAGAAGGGGATGACAGAGGATGAGATGGCTGGATGAGATGGCTGGATGGCATCAATGACTCGATGGACGTCAGTCTGAGTGAACTCTGGGAGTTGGTAATGGACAGGGAGGCCTGGCGTGCTGCGATTTATGGGGTCGCAAAGAGTCAGACATGATTGAGTGACTGAGCTGAACTGAACTGATCCATCTTGATAGGTATTTGTGTGGGGTACATTTCTGGAAGTATAGTTGCTGGGTTGAAAGTCACATCTATTGTTACTTTGAATCTTTTCTGTGGTTCCCGGCTCCCTGCAACTCCAGTTCCACCATTGATCTCCGTATCCCAACCCTGTCAAAAGAACTAATCTAAATTATCTACAATGATAATTTTATGTAATAATAATATCATTCTACCAATCATTTCTTAGAATTTTATGAAGAACAAATACTGTTGGTGAGAAGCCTATGTTAATTCTAAAACACTTAAATAAAATTTAGTATAAATTAAATTGTAATAAGCCAGATAGGTAGTAACAAACTTTACTACTTAGAATCAAGTAAAAGGCCTTGACCCTCTAGAAATTTAGGACTAGAACATCAGGGGAGGTTTCTTGGGAAGACTAGAGGGTTGTTCTGAAATCATTCCACATGTGTAAACATCTACCCTGTGAGTGCTAATCCTATAAACTACAAACTTTCTCTGGAGACCTTTTTATTGAAACCATCCTGGGTCTTAAACATAAGGGCCAAACAAAAAGTATCATGAAAGAAGCCCTCCCTCTGTGGGGCCTTCCCTTGCGTTATGCATCCTGGTCACAAAGGGAGACACTCATGTTTTTCTCCAACTCGGTGAATTGTGAACTTCCCTAGGTGGTTTTAGAAGCTCAAATTACAAATAGCTTCCTAATTGTCTTTGAAAACCACCCTTCCTATGAGTGTTGAGTTATTGCTGATTGAGTCTTATCCTTGGGTTTTACTGTGTCCTCGCTGACAAGTCCTGGATCCAAGGAAAATAGAAATGCTCTGAAAGCAAACCTGTTCCTACCTATAAGAAAATGCCATTATTCAGTTGCTGCCATAGACGGGCAAACAATGCGTGCCTTTCATCCCTCTATTTCTCTAACAGTCCCCATTGTATCCACCTTGTCCACAAATGGGTTCCATCATGCAGGAAGTGACATGGCGCACTGAGTTTAAGAATACTCTTTATTTTTGCTGAGTTGGGTGACAGTAAATGTCTAGCTCCATAACAAGAGAAAGTTTATGGTAACTCATGTCACAGTGAAGGTGGCTCACTAATCCTCTGATTAGCTCATCTGAACAAACTTTGGCAATTGAAGCAATGTCATAAATTTAAATTGTGTGACTTCAAGTCATATTTTTCAGTAAAGAACCTCTTTTGAGTAATTATAAAATAAGTTGGTAGTCCCTTTCATAAGTAAAAACATTTTGAAGGTCACATAGCTAGGTCGAACTCACATCTTTCAGGTTTCAGAATCTAAGGTTTTCTATCACACTAGGTCATCTCTCATATAAAAGGGGGCCTGACTTCTATGTAAAGTTTTAATTTTGTAATACTTGAGTTCTGCCCCTAAAGCAGACATTTTCTTCACAAATCAGTGATCCTGGGAAGAGTCCTTTTTTCTACTTCCCAATAATCTCTGTAAATTATATTAAATTGCATTCTGTTTATTGATCATCACATCAGATGAAAATGGCTAGGAAGATTTTTACCAAACTTGAAGAGTGTATTTGAGCTTCTCTGACTTGAATCACAGGCTAGAGTATATAAGAAATTTATTTTGGGAAGGGATCCCAAAAGATATAGATAATAGTCATCTGGTTTAATTGGAACTAGGGCACCCAGGAAAAACCTATATGACTGCCAGCTGGCAGATATGAGGGGCAGAGAAAACACAGAGGACAAAGAAAACAGCAGGTGTCCTGTAGGAGCCCCAGTTCAGAAGTTAAAAAGGAACACTGCCCCATGCTAGAGCAGCTTTTCACATGGATAGCTCAGTGTGCCATGGTTTGTGGTGAGTTGCAGTTGGGGTTTGTTTATGTAAGGATGGTTAGTAATTCTATAATATCTTGGATTAATAAAATAATAGAATAAACCTCAGTTTGGGTTCTCTCTAAATGCAAAGCTTGGCTTCCACATCTCAGCATATACTGGTCATTCTTCGAATTATTAAGGAGTATTAGACAGAAAGGTACAGCAGGCAGCATGCCTAGCTACTCATTAGGAATTTTCAGAGTCGACAGCTAGGGTGAATCTATACCCCAAGCCAAGAAAGTCCCCATTTAAGTCTGCAGTTTGTGTGAGTTATTAATGGCACTTTCCTTTCAGAGGTTTTCAGGTTTGCTCAATGAATTATAAGATTGCCCCAACCATAGCTAATATAACTTTGCAGTACTTGGGTTGAGTTGTGAGACTTTGTCATGCCCTGGAGACCAGGCCTCCAACTAGCAGGAGCTTTAACGGCCAATCTTGGACGTTGGCTCAGACCAGAGCTTCTTGGTGAGGAGCTGCCCACCAGCACTGGAGCCATAAGCCCCTTCTCACAGCAGAACAAACCAGTCAGAGCAGGCCACTATTTCCAGAATTGGTAGAGTTTTCCCCTCCTGAAGGCTCACACTTGTTTGGCCATGGCTGGTTGCTGCGAGGTCTCAGTTCAGTTCAGTTCAGTCGCTCAGTCGTGTCCGACTCTTTGCGACCCCATGAATCGCAGCACGCCAGGCCTCCCTGTTCATCACCATCTCCCGGAGTTCACTCAGACTCACGTCCATCGAGTCCGTGATGCCATCCAGCCATCTCATCCTC
>SJYT01038228.1:83607-111659 GCA_006410635.1 Cephalophus harveyi | reverse complement strand
AAGTTAAATAAGCAGGGTGACAATATACAGCCTTGACGTACTCCTTTTCCTATTTGGAACCAGTCTGTTGTTCCACGTCCAGTTCTAACTGTTGCTTCCTGACCTGCATCCAGATTTCTCAAGAGGCAGGTCAGGTGGTCTGGTATTCCCATCTCTTTCAGAATTTTCCACATTTTATTGTGATCCACACAGTCAAAGGCTTTGGCATAGTCAATAAAGCAGAAGTAGATGTTTTTCAGGCTTTACATTATAGACAACAGGGTGGTGGATGCATCCTCTGGGTGACATAGTATCCTCTTCATCCCCCTAAGTCTCTCACACCGGCTGTTGCTACTCACTATTCTAGAAACCCTCTTGTCATCTAAGCCTTTTTAAACCACTGCTTCCCCCATGCTTCCTCTTCTCCATCTAATCCCCCGAGCTCCTGCCCTCAGGATGACCTGTGTCCTGCTGGCTTGGTCAGCCCACTAAGTGCAGACAGTTCAGTCACTCAGTCGTGTCTGACTCTTTGCGACCCCATGAAATGCAGCATGCCAGGCCTCCCTGTCCATCACCAACTCCCGGAGTTCACTCAAACTCATGTCCATCGAGTCAGTGATGCCATCCAGCCATCTCATCCTTGGTCGTCCCCTTTTCCTCCTGCCCCCAATCCCTCCCAGCATCAGTCTTTTCCAATTAGTCAACTCTTCGCATGAGGTGGCCAAAGAACTGGGGTTTCAGCTTCAGCATCAGTCCTTCCAATGAACACCCAGGAGTGATCTCCTTTAGAATGGACTGGTTGGATCTCCTTGCAGTCCATGGGACTCTCAAGAGTCTTCTCCAACACCACAGTTTAAAAGCATCAATTCTTCGGCACTCAGTTTTCTTCACAGTCCAACTCTCACATCCATACTTGACCACTGGAAAAACCATAGCCTTGACTAGATGGACCTTTGTTGGCAAAGTAATCTCTCTGCTTTTGAATATGCTATCTAGGTTGGTCATAACTTTCCTTCCAAGGAGTAAGTATCTTTTAATTTCATGGCTGCAAGACTTGCCCAAATTCTTTGGATCCCCAGTACCTTAAATCTGAAAGATGCTCAGAAACTGTTTGCTGATTATGCCAATTTTCATTAACAAACCATATCCACCACTTTTTGGTGCCAGTGCCATTCTTCCCTTCCAGCTGATGTAAAGATCTTACAGAACAGCAATTTTCTATTGCCAAAAGCTTACATATTTGTGTCTCTCTCTGCCTCATTGTATCTTAATATAAAATGAACCAATGTCACCAATATAAACTGAACCAAAACACTATGAAAGCTTCTGAAGAAAGAAGTTAATATGAAAACATAAATAATTAGAAACTTGCATTTGGGGCAGTGTTTTTAGGAAGGCCCCCCCAAAAATGTATGCATGTTATTTGCAAAGGGAAGGAGGACCAAGAACATAGTCTTCTCCCCTTAACACACTGAGTGGCTTTGTTTGCCATCTTGGCTAACGGCCCCCTTGGAGTGCCCTCAGAGTCCTGAGGGGATGGGACTCAGGATAAATACTTGCCTGTGAGTTTCTTGAGGCCAGGGTCTGCTTGTTTATAATTTTTTTCTGCATTTATGGAAAAGTGGCAGGTGTTCAAAAACTTTCCTTAAATACGATGGTAGCAAGAAAGACCATGGCTCCAGGCACAGATTGAGAATTACACACAGGGTGGAATAGATTCTGAGTGCTGAAGGAGGCATTACAAGGGAATTCTTAAGGTGCATGCAACACGTTAGCTTGGAATCAGCACCACGGCTCTCACATCCTAGAAGACCAGGTCCTTGCCAGATACTGGTTCTTATTCAGAGCAATCCAAGATTCTTATTCAACTGTGGCACACAAATCCCTGGGGACTTGCCACCCACTGGCTTTATTCCCTGCCCCACCCCAATTTAAGATATTTTGTTGGAGAAACACCAGGCTGCTCCCTGAAACATTGGACCGACTGTTTTTGTTGTTTCCTTTGCCGTGGCACCTTTCCCACCTGCAAAGTACTTCTTTAAGCCTCAGCCCAGGTGCTGTGTATGGCAGAAGCACCCCTAAGAAGAACATCCTCACCTTTTCTGTGTTCATGCATCAACGTGGGCATAATTTACATCATTGTATTTAAATTAACTTATTTGGTTTTTGCCTCTCCCAAATAGTAAGCTCTGTAAGTCAAGAAACTTCTGATCTTCACCCTGGTGCCCCCCCCAAACTCAGCAGCATTTTTGGAATAATTTAGGGAGCTCAATTAAACTTTGTGGAACTGAACTGAGTTGTGTCTAAATATAGGTGAACATCACTATGTGTTAACACTGCATGGATGAGGCATTAAAATTACTATAAATTCGGTGCTTTCTGTCTTATCTTCTTTATCTATCTTTCTGTCTTTATCTTCTTATCTCCTTTAACAAGTTAGAGGCTAGATTTAGACAGTTCCTTGCTTACATATTTATTTGTAATTAGATTGAGGATTTTCAGGGAAAGGAAAAGGAAAGTCAACCTATGAGTTTGTTTGTTTCTCCCACTCCAGATCGTTTTCTATAAGGATGATACCTCAGAGCCGAGATCAAAGATAATCATGCCTGTCTTAGAAACCCCCAGGTTATTTTTAAGTAAAACAAAATGGTACGATTAGAAAAGATTATGTTTAGAAATATAATTATTTCCTAACTTCTGAGTACATGCCTTGAGAGTGCTACTATGAATGCACGCACTCACAAATATTCCATTAAAGGATAGACTTGTTTACAGCAAAAACATTTCAATGCAACAAGGTTATCCACTCAACAGTTTCTCGCAGTACATTGTAATTATATAGTGTAATTTTAAAAATTCTGATTAGGAAGAAAACATGTGAATTCTAATTATTTCTGAAAGCTTATATATTAAAATGTCCAATTAAGGTAAACTGGACCAAATTTAGGATGTCTAAACTGAAGAATCTTATTGATATCTTCTTGAGAAAGGAATTGATAAGATATAATTGCTAAAAAGTTTGAAAATAAGCATTGCCTTTTATCACCTCACTGAAGTATAGCCAAATCTGCACAGTTGAGCAGCCAGTGGCTAACTACAATTACGTGAGACACCTCAGCCCATATTCCAGAAGTTTAATATAGACAACTCATTTTTCATAAGAATGATTATGCAGAGAATTTGCAATGATGATTGGTTGTCACTTACCCATCATTCCAAAGGTATATCTTCCCAGCAATTAGGTCACCATCCAAGCTCTGTTACTGTTAGAAGGTCAGGATCTCAAAGTAAAAGCATTCAGTGCTGTGGAGGAGCTCCAGAGAACTGTCCACTATACCTCTGAATGTGTCAGCTGGGATCAAGGATTCTGGAATAAAGAACATGGACTGGATAAATTCCCCAGCTGTTTTGCTCTTAACCTGTCTTATGTGGGCTGACAGAATTGAAAGGACGTAAAAAGATTTCAGCTCATTCTGTAAGTATTTTCCTAAAGATCCATGAACACTGTGCAAGACACAAAAAGACATTGCATGTTTCCTGCTCTGAAGTAACTTAGGGGCTAAATTAGAAGATGTGATTTAAGTACAAACATTTCAAGAACAGAAAGTATAATCCATTTTCAAGAAATGTCAGGGGAGATCAAGGAAGTATCAAGCCACAGGAGCAGTGGCAGGGTCAGTCTCCCTGCCTGCCTAGGGCTGGTTTCCAGGTCACAGATGTTGCAGACGCAGACTGCAGGATGTGCTTGGGCTCTGCGGTCTTGATGAAGACCTGATTTCAGAGCAAAATATCTTTGTCCTCTGCTGATACGCTTGATTGGATGATGCCAAGTAAAAGTTGTGGTTCCATTTTGATCCAGGGACTCCTCACCTTGAAATGGCAAGAATCTGGGTCTTCAAAAACCATTGTTTTGGCAAGTAGACTTTACGCTGTTCTGCTGACAATGGACAAATGGAAGGGCTACCAAGTATGTAGTAGGGGAGAAGTAAGTCAAGAAAATGCATTTGAAGGTGAGATTTTTAAATCACCAAGCATGAGAGAGAACTCTGAAGAAGTTTTGATTCAGATGTTTCTAGTAACATATCATATGAGAAAACGAGTCTGGTACTCACAGGGATGGAAACCTCTGGTGAAATTCCTGGGTCAATGAACTGAAGAAAATTCAGGACAAATTCTCTTCATTTTGACACTTGACATTAGATGTATTCTAAAACAAAGGACTGGATTCAAATGTACAAAGGTTCTCTAACACTTAAATCTTTTTCTTACTTTTATTTGTATAATTTATTTGGCAAGTATTTAAATGCCTGTCTTTTAAAAATTAGATACCTTCATCACATTTTTCAGTGTGCCAAGTTACAGCTTACATGCATAAAGAAACTCCAAGGTGTGGTAGAGGTCTATTTCTTTTGCCTCCTAGCATCCATTCCTCCTTTACAAAATTATATTACTATACTCTGAGGAGTCGTCTTGCCCTCATTGTGTGTGGTCCTGTGGGCCTACTAATCAAAGGACACGACCTCTGCCTCTCCAGGCTTAAGGGGTAAGAAACTGGTCCAGGCCTGGTCTATCTGAGCTGGTCACATTGAATGCTCTTCTAGAATTCTTCACTGGGATTTTATAGATAAATTCTAGGAAAAGGAGCTCAATCTTTTCTCCTGAGATCATTAGGGTGTGATACAATCCTGAGGCTGTCTGGCCTCCCTGGCTCCAGTTGTATAAGAATGCTTATCAGCTGTAGGAAAGATGAGGCCAATAATCAAGAGAAAGAGAAGGGAAAAAAAAAAAAAACAGAGACAAGAGATGAAGAGAAAAGAGAGTTAGTGTGAGCATGCATACATGCGAGGGAAAATCAGCTGGTGAGAACTTTTGAGTCTCCTTCGGTCTCTGTACCTTGCTTCATCCCCAAATTTCTCAACCATGTGAACCAAGTACTTGCTTAAGCTAGGACGGGGGAGCCTGGTGGGCGGCCGTCTATGGGGTCTCACAGACTCGGACACGACTGAAGCGACTTAGCAGCAGCAGCAGCTTGAGTTGGATCTCTTTTCATCAGTAACAGAAAGAATCCAGTCTTAGTCATAAGTTAAAACTATATTGTTAATTCCATTCCTACTAAAGAGGCAGTAGAAATCATCCATCCCTTTGTCCATTCATTCATTCATTCATTCATTTACGCAGCTAATATCTAATGGGAACTTGCTGTGTTCCAGGCTCTCAGCAGAGCACTTTGGATACAAAGATGATTGAGATGTGATCTCAGTCCTCAAGAAGTTTGCAACCTTAGAGAGAGAAATGGATATTTGAATGAATTATTCATATTAAAAGTGAGAGATTTAAAACTGCTGATATGAATACACGCACATAGCTATGTGGAATCCATTACATCTCCCGGGGAAGTTAGAGAGAGTTGAGTAATAAATAGGCAGGGGTGAACAGACAAAGAATGCACTGCCCCTTGGAAGCTCAGGGGTGTGAGGGTCAGGGGCAGTGCTATCTTCAAGAGACATCTAGGAGTTTGATGGGATTTGGTGCTTACCAAGGCAGTAGGCAGAGCAGGGATTGCCACAAAATTTGTAACTTGAATTTCTAGGTAGAAATTAAAGACATCAATCAACTTCAGGATTATGAGGAAAAGAGCAGGTGTCAGGGAGAAGGTAGCAGGTCATCTTTTGGAAATATTAACTTGTGGGATGTGGAAGAGATGATGTTTAAAAGACAGCTGTTAATGTGAGTATAGAACTTAAGAGTATCAGTTTCAGGAAGTCTTGAAAATGTAGTGGGTAAAGCCTCAATAGCATGGATGAGATCTTTCGCAGGAGAGCTTTAAGACTGAGGAGAACAGTGCATTGAAGATGAAACTCCTTGGGAAACATCAATATTTAAAGAGTAGGAAGAAGAGGAGGAGCTGATGCTATAGAGAAAGGAAATGAGAAAGCCTAATACATAAGAAGGGCTTCTTATATTTTTGACTATAGATATTAGAAGAAAAAAATTTTGAAAGTAAGGATGCAGTGTAAGGGTATATAAATGGAAGATAAAATTACAAATGATTAAGACTGATCTGTTCCTGTTGTAAAATGGTCCTTTGGATACATGTGTCCTGAATTCTTTTTTTCTTTTTGACTATTAAGTCTAATGGCTCTATAGTCTGTAGGATTAGACCTTAATATTTGCCCAACTGGAAAGAGTCCATCACCTAAGAGTATGATGCTTTTGCATTGAGGAACAGCCTCACTGTGTTACTGGGAACTCCTGGTACTAGATATCTTCCCATTGACTTTCATGCCAGAGATTCCCACTGAGTCACTGTATGTAGGAGAGCAGTAAGGCAAGCATTATTTTTAGTGCCCAGAAGGGGTTGCCATGGCACACTCCTACCACCTTTTGAAGGAGGAGGGATTTCCTTACTGGGTGTCAGGCTTCTTGATTCTGAGAATCTTCTTCTCTGTTCATTGGAGGAATAGCTGACATTTTCTTCATGATCATGACTGTAAATTGGAGACAACTGGGGAAAAAGGTTCCTAGGAAAAGAAAAAATCTTTTTACAGCATCTTTTAGAAACTGTGACAATTGCATCCTGATAATTATTCACTTAGTTTCAGAGGTTTCAGGAGTTCAAACAGAGGGAGAATGATTCATAAAATTTAAATAGTAGCAGGTAAAGTCAGATCTGTGACAGGGAGCAGGAGGCTGCCAGGGTGCAATTAGAGATTTCTGGATCACGGGGCAGAGAAGGTGAAACTAATTAAAATGGCTGCAACTTCAGGCCGTGGCCTTACTCAGAAAACTTCAAAACGTTCTTGAAATTTTAGTTAGCACATTTAAATGATTAGCTCAGATGGTGTTCCAACTTTCTCAAGTAAGATTTGTCAATAGGTCACAATATGGATGTTAGGGACAAAAGCTTAGACAAGCATTCACCATATGACTCTCACAGGCAGAACTGAAAATGACCTGATCAGTCTTTTCCAAATAATAATTAACATACATAGAACCTCCCAGGTGCCCTCCATGTTGTAAGTGCTTTAGTTATTCATTTGATTATTATAACAACTCTATGAGTTATGTTTCATTATTATCCTCATTTTGCAAGATAGGAGATTAAAGAACAGGGAGCTAGGGACTTATCCAAGGCCATTTTGTGTGTGCACTCAGTCGGGTCCGACTCTGTCACCCCACGGATTGCAGCTTACCAGGCTCCTCTGAGCATGGAACTTCCCAGTCAAGAATACTGGAGTGGGTTGCCATTTCCTATCCAGGGGATCTTCCCAACCCAGGGGTTGAACTGACATCTCCTGTGTCTCCTGCATTGGCATGAAGATTCTTTACCACTGAGCCACCTGGGAAGCCTAGCAAATTCCAGACCATATAGCTCACAAATGGCATAACCCCGGATTCAAACCTGGGTTCTCTAGCTCCAGAGTCTGAATCCCCAGAATTTTTAGAATGGTATGCTTTCTTTTTTTTTTTTTTTTTACATTATTTTCTGATTAAGTATCATGTAGGACAAAGTGCTTTGTAAAAACTAACACCATCTCAATAAAAGGAAGAAAGCATGGAGAAGAAAAGGGGAGTTGGAGAAAAATTATTAAGGTAAGAAAGGAAGTAAAAGAGGAAGACATAGGAGAGAAAGAAAAGGAGGAGGGGAAAATGGATGAAAATAAAAAAGGAGATGAGAGGGAGACACCTTCTGTATAGTGGCAACATCAAGGCTACCTGGCTCCATGCTTATAATCCAGCTGAGTTCCCTACAGTGAACATCCACCACATTCCTTCATTCCAGCCAGGATAACACAATGACCGCAAAGCCATTACTTGTTCCTCCCAATTCTGCTGCCCTGAATGTTTTCTCTTCCACTCTCTCAGATTCCCTCTACACATGCCCACCTTTTCCATCCTTCAAAACCACTTCAAGTCTAGCTCAGCCTGGCCAACCTTTCCTGACTAGTTTTTAGTGAGTTTTAGAACACTTCGAGAGAAAAACCACAGAATTTTAGAGCTTGCCCACCTTTAGGCATTCTCCATTTGACCACATCCAATTTATCTTGACTCATTGGACCTGACATTCCAGGTTCCTATGCAGTATGAATGGACATGAATTTGGGCAAGTTCCGAAAGATGGTGAAGGGTAGGGAGGCCTGGTGAGCTGCCATCCATGGGGTTGCAGAGAGTTGGACACCACTTGGTGACTGAACCACAATAACGACAAGGCATTCTCTGGTTCAAACTGCTCATTTTACAAAAGAGGGAAACTGAGGCCCATAGAAGGTAAATAGTTTGACTAGGGTCACTACAGCTGTGACAGTGTTGGAAGCCACTNTGGTGAGCTGCCATCCATGGGGTTGCAGAGAGTTGGACACCACTTGGTGACTGAACCACAATAACGACAAGGCATTCTCTGGTTCAAACTGCTCATTTTACAAAAGAGGGAAACTGAGGCCCATAGAAGGTAAATAGTTTGACTAGGGTCACTACAGCTGTGACAGTGTCGGAAGCCACTCCAGGTCTCCTTCCGCTACTTGTTACTGCCCTGAATCTGTAAGCTGATTGCATGTGTCTCCTCTCACTACCTGGACTGTTGCACTCATGAACCAGGAGCAGGTCGTCCGTGACTTTTGTGTTGTCCACTTCACTTAGCACAATGTAACACATAGTAGATGCTCAAAAAATGATTGGCAGATTAAGAAGTAATGACTGTTCTCTCTGGGTAGCAAAAACATGCTTAGAAATAGTAAAGAAAGTTTAAAAGAGAGATCATAAGCTCTGCTCTAATGCAGAATATTTTCTGTAGCACTTACCTAAGAGCAGTTACAACTCTCACAGATTAGAGATTCTCTTCAATTTTTAAAAATAAATGTGTGTTTTAATAATAATCTAAACCAATGCATCCTCATTAGCCCTTTTTGTGTTCTGTTATGCAACCAGAATACTTATCTCTTTCTCAGGGCAGTAGGAAACTTATCTAGTGACAAAATATATGAATTTTCCTTTCTTAAGGTTCTCTACAAATGGTAAATAGAGCAAAGGAATGTCTTAAACCATGCCAACAAAGGCTTCATTAAATACTTGCTGGCAACTGATCAAGATTAATGTGTGGGTATATTCACTGGAAAAAGTGCATGGAAGGCTCTTACTTATTAAACATAACAAATTACAAGGAAATAAATTGGTTCATTACCTTTAATTGGAGCATCCCCAATTGACTACATTATCAGGGTCAAATAGGACAGCAGATATGAACCTTGGGCGAATATCACTTTGTACTACACATTTATCAATTATTGCAATAGTAGTATTAATAACCAGTAATAATGACACTCTTAAAAGCAGTACCAGAAATCACAAGAGGCAGGAGAATGAGTGACAGACCACGCAGACATGTAGTGATGAGAAAGTCCTCTTGTTTTCATGGAAACATATATGATGAAAGCTTTCCAAAAATAAAGTAAAAAGGAAGACACAACAGGTATTAAATTACTATTCTGTGCTATGCTCAGCACTGTATCACAAACATGGCCTAGTTTAACCCTCACCAACCACCTTGCAGAAGATATTTTCAGCCCTATTTTCTAAGTGAGGATAATAAGATTTCAAGAGGTGATGTTGTCTGTGTTTGTAAATGGTGAGCCTGGATTCAAACCCAGTACTGTGTGACTTCAGATATCATGGTGGACTTTGTCGATGTCCCACGCAATATCCATGGCCACTCTTTGCTCACAAGACAAAGATATTGAGGAACTTTGTATCCATAGCACCTGGACTCCTTACTAACCCCACACAGTAAATCTTGATGTGTCTAGTGACCTCTTGCCAGTGATTGATCTATGGTTTACAGTGACCCATCCCTGGTCAATGGAACATGAGGACCTGTCTGCTCTGGGGGCTTCTGGGAATATTCTTCTTGCTTATAAAAATGGGGCCACAGAAGAGAGACTTTGGCCCTTGGAAACTGTTGTAATTTGTAACCAAGAGGGCTACAATTGACCTGCTGACATTAAGAGGGAGGAAAGCTGGGAAGTACCTGGGTCGATAAGTGTGCATTTAAATTGCTGGATTCACGATCAAAGATGGCCCTAGCTCCAGCCTTCTTGTTATTTGGAATCATATATTTTCCTTTTTGCTTAGTCTACTTTTAGTTTTGCAGGCCAAAATCTATTGCCAGATCCAAATTCTATGTCCTTTCAACAAAACTGAGATTGAATTACAAATGAAATAAAAACACTGTTGTCTAAGAGAGATTTTAGGCAAGTTGAAATTGTCCAAAACGTGAGGAAATAAGGCTCTCAAAGAAAATAGCAGAGGCCCGTCAGACAGGAAAGTGATGAGTGTGTTTACAGTGACTGTGCTGGGCCAAGGGCTTAATCCAACTGCAGGTTTCACCTCTAATGTCACCTTTCTTCTGAGAAGCTTAAGGGACTTAAGGCAGAGGGAGTCCTTTGTTTGGGATAGCCTCTGATGAATGTATTCTCTTTGGTCCTTTAGTTCTCTTAACAGAAGGTAGCATCCTTTTGGAATGGGTCCAACCTTGTAGAAAGGAGTAAAAATTGGCCAAGCCTGAAACACACCTTACTATCCCTTCCTGTCTGCACATTCCATGGTGCGCTTGCCCAGATCATAGAGCTCTTCCTTCCTGAGGCTCATCACCTGTTTTACTCGTAGGATTTCTGAGCACTGACCCATTCCAGTTATCACTCATTCACTTGTTCCTACCAGAATTTTCTCCTTTTCATCATCTGGCCCCAAGTTAAAGTGAATAGTATTGGGTAAACTTTTGCATCCACATTTAGCCCTCCTTTGATTTTAAAGGGGTTTCTCCTTTCTGGTGACATCATCTGTTGTTTTAAGAGCTAATGCTGAGGTCTTAATAGAAGAAGCCATTGAGACAAAGGCTTCTGCCAAAAGCAGAATTGTCCAGAGGTCATCAATGTGCTGGGATGGGTGTGTCTTTTTTGGCTTACTGGGTGGCCCCCACACCCTCCCCACTCCCCGCCACTTCACTGATTTAGCCCATCTTGTTCTTTTCCCTCCTGCCTGCCTACATTGGCGGTTAGTAGCTGTTGGGGTGTAGGGGGGAAGCCCATTGCTGTTTGACATCACCACTCTTCCACCCCCATCTACCCCCAAACTTGATACATTCCAATCAGCAGCCTTTGTGGCTGGCCATTTGAGCCAAATGAGCCTGAGAGGAGCCAGAATTAAGATGACTTGCTCCATTCAGCTCAGTGATGCAACAGGAAGCCGAAAAGTGCTGTTTAGCACAGCCGACTACATGCAGGCGCTTGGCTGCCTCCTTCCCTGGGCGATGGTTAACTGGGTGGGATTTCTTGGCCCAGAATGACCTGTGAAGAGTCTGCCTGGAGACAAGAACAGGGTCTGGGTGGTATCTAGACACCCCTTTTAGTTGTTGTGTAGGGCTCGGTTTAAGAGGATTGACCCCAGGGAATTCCTTCCCTCCAGCTTACCTTATGAGCTGTCCCAGTCGGCCACAAATCCACTCGGGGTGAAGATTCCCACACTGAAGGCTAATCATGCCTTCATCAGAATTTATATGATTTGCTGGTTCTGCAGAATCCTCTTTCTAACTGACCACACATTTACAATGTGCTGTTCCTGGATGCTGTCTGCATGCCCTGAGCAGTGTCAAGCATTATTAACATCTACAAGCTTTGCTCAAGATTGATATTTTTGATCATCCGGATGGTTTTCACTTTCACTTCACTCCATCCAAATTGATTTTTTTTTTTACTTCAGTCTTTCATTCTCCCCTACCTCCCTCTCTCCTTCCTTCCTGTTTTGCATTTTATCCTACTCATGTATCTGTTACTAGTTTCCACTGCTATTATGCTTGGTATTTAAAGATAGCCTGACATCAGAATAGGGTTTCTTGGGGTCCTAGGCATGACTGTTGGGCTTCCCTGGTGGTGCAAAGGGTAAAGCGTCTGCCTGCAATATGGAAGACCTGGTATCAATCTTGAGCAAAGCTTGTAGATGTTAATAATGCGTGATGGTGGTTCCTAGTTTCCTTTGATGACCCTTTCCCATGTCAGTTACACAACAGGAGACTCTAGGTCCTCTAGGAAAGGCTGATTTCTAGGTAAATGGGTGCAACCCAGGGAGTCCCAGAAGCTGTGACACACAGCTTAGGGTGGGTTATACTATATGATCCAGTTCAATATTGCTTCCTCTCGGAAGCCTTCTCTAAATCTGAAATCCACATTCTAGGCTGGCTTAAAAAAAAAAAAAAAAGAATCCTTCCTCTGTTCTCCCACAGCACCTTTTCCATTGCTGTTACCCTTACATGTCTGTTTCTCCAAATAGCGAGATCCTTGTGGCAAAAGCTGGATATCAAACGTGTCTGTAGCCCAAATGCCTGGCACATTGTCTAGCAAATTAATAAGTGCCCAATAAAATGGTTGTTGGCTCAATAAATGAATGAAGTAGGCCTGTGAATTCTCTTTGGAAAACACTGTTTCAAATTTACTTCACTTTCTTCTCTTTGGGAATAAATGCCCAGGCTGTATGAATATATAATGGATAAAAGTGATGGACAAAGCATATCCCCTAAATAAACGATATCTAATTAATTTAAAATACCCCAAAGTATTTCATTTGGAAGCTGGTAAGCTCTTGAGAGTCCCTTGGACTGCAAGGAGATCTAACCAGTCCATTCTGAAGGAGATCGGCCCTGGGATTTCTTTGGAAGGAATGATGCTAAAGCTGAAACTCCAGTACTTTGGCCACCTCATGCAAAGAGTTGACTCATTGGAAAAAACTCTGATGCTGGGAGGGATTGGGGGCAGGAGGAGAGGGGACGACCAAGGATGAGATGGTTGGATGGCATCACGGACTTGATGGACGTGAGTCTGAGTGAACTCTGGGAGTTGGTGATGGACAGGGAGGCCTGGCGTGCTGCTGTTCATGGGGTCGCAAAGAGTCGGACACGACTGAGTGACTGAACTGAACTGAACTGAAAGGAATACATGCCCAATACACCATCAAACAAGGAATAACAGATTTTTTTTTTTATTAAAGGTCATTGGCTAGATGCATCTGTATCACTTATTAACGAATCTCAAGTTCTGGGTTGTTTGGGTGATCGAGTATATTATAAGTGATGCCTTAAGTGTTATAAAGTTATCAAAGTGGAGAAGAGGAAATTTAAGGCAGAGCCAAAGGAACCCTTGAAATATAATTTAAAGATCTGCTTAAGGGTATGGAAGTAAAGATATGCTTATGCTATGTCCCCAGACTGCCTTATCTCCTCACAAATCTTGCTTCTTTGTCCTGTGTGCTTCCTTTTCTTGGAGTCAGTTGTCATCCTCACTTTTTCAGTCCCTGTACACATTCTCAATCTCTGTCTCTTTCTAGCTTTCAGCCTTAACCTGGCCTCTTCTATAATCTCTTTTGCATAAGATATTTCTGGAGGAGTTAACAGTAGGGATGCCTCTTACATGCTGCTGCTGCTGCTGCTAAGTTGCTTCAGTTGTGTCCGACTCTGTGCGACCCCACAGACGGCAGCCCACTGGGCTCCGCCATCCCTGGGATTCTCCAGGCAAGAACGCTGGAGTGGGTTGCCATTTCCTTCTCCAATGCATGAAAGTGAAAAGTGAAAGTGAAGTCGCTCAGTCGTGTCTGACTCAGCGATCCCATGGACTGCAGCCTACCAGGCTCCTCTGTCCATGGGAGTTTCCAGGCAAAAGTACTGGAGTGGGATGCCATTGCCTTCTCCAGCCTCTTACATATCAACCAGCAAATGCCCTGTGCATCTTTACACATCTACCCATTGCTAACAAGAAGCCAGACATAAGGGTTTTCTCAATTTAATGAATAATCTGGTGCCGTTTCCCTAAGAACAATCCTGGAATTTGTTGCAGGAAAATTCATAGGCTGCTTTTAGGAGCTTTGTAATGGATTGCTACCAGGTGACAACATCTTATTTTGGTTTCCTTGAGAGGAAGCAATCATACACTTCGACATACAAGCAGGCTTCACTTTCTGATGCCAAGCTGGCAAAAAAGCACGGTCCCTGGTATTGATCTGTGAAAGGGAAAAGTCATCAGGATTAAAGTTTCTAATTTATTATATCTCTTAAAAATAAATAGTTGATAAATTAATGGTTTTTTTTTCCCCAAAAGTACAAGCAACAGATTGCATGAATACTTGCTTGAGCTGAACTCACCTTGCAGTCACTCAGCTCCCTAGAAGTTAACAAAAAGGTTTTAAGATAGAAACTGAACCATTTAGCTTTCATTAATCATTCATACTGTTCAAACACATCATCCAGTAACTGAAGAGGAGTTAATGGTAGCTAAGCTTGAGTCTGTTGTCAAAAGTAGGCTTAACTTTCTATGAACTCACTGGACACAAAGAATGCTGCCTGCTTACTATTCCAAATGTCACCAGCTAGGAGCAAACGAATGACTACTAATGGTAATTAAATACCTCTGAAGCCATTTGTACCACTAACAAAGAGTTACTGTCAGAACTTGAAGGAGGTCCATCTGCCCATTTTGAAAGAATGTTAACATTATATAAGTGATAAAGCAGACAGCAGCAACTTAAATAAACAGACAAACAAATAAGTTTGGTGATAACACTTCTTTAGGTGAACAGTTGATTTCTTCGGTCTTTCCTTTGGAAACAAGAGATTGGTGAAAATATTCTGTAGTCTTTACTTGTTTCAATCCCGCTTTGGCCCCTGAAGTAATTAGAAGAAAGTTTTTTGTAAAGGCTCTTCCATCTATATTTTCAAAGCTGTGGCAAAAAATGTTTGATATTCTGTTTAACTTTTTTTCTTTCTGTCTTGCATACCTCCTGGATTCAGTTTCTACTATTAAATGTTTAATTTCACATGCTCTCATCTGCATAAGTGAACAGGGGAAAAAACGAATGTGGATTTTTCTGCTGTCTGTCTTCAGAGCACAGAAGCCCACAATTGTTATTTCTTGCACAGATGCATTGACAGCCCAGGGCTTTTCTTTGGTAGTCTCATCTAGTTTATTGCCTCTAAATTCCTACAAGAGGCTGTCTAACCTGCTGGAAGTCCACTATGGTTTCCTCTGCATCTTCATCTTGTTCTACTGTGATGAGACAAAATATGAACAGATAGTGAATGAAAGAACCGAAGTATGAAGAATATCTAAATGCTTTTGAAATGCACCTAAAATTCTACCTAGAGCAGCCAGAATAAAAGTGCACAGAGGGTATTGAGAGGAAGCTAAAACACCCATCAAGCCTTTCAAAAGGCAGTTTCTCGTAAAGCTATGTTGTTGGTCAGTCACTAACTTGTGTCCGATTCTTTGCTACCCTATGGACTGCAGGATGCCAGGCCTCCCTGTCCTTCACTATCTCCTGAAGTTTGTGGAATTCATGTCCATTGAGTTGATGATGCTGCCAAACCATTTCATCCTCTGTTGTCCCCTTCTTCTCCTGCCCTCAATCTTTCCCACCATCAGAGTCTTTTCCAATGAGTTGGCTCTTATCAGGTGGCCAAAGTATTGGAGCTTCAGCTTCAGCATCAGTCCTTCTAATAAATATCCGGGGTTGAATTCCTTTAGAGTTGACTGGTTTGATCTCCTTGGTGTCCGAGGGACTCTCAAGAGTCTTCTCCAGCACCACAGTTCAAAAACATCAATTCTCAGGTGCTCAGCTTTCTTTGTGGTCCAGCTCTCACCTCTGTACATGACTACTGGAAAAACCATAGATTTGACTATACAGACCTTTTGTTGGCAAAGTAATGTCTCTGTTTTTTAATATGCTGTCTAGGTTGTTCATAGCTTTCCTTCCAAGAAGCATGCATCTTTTAATTTCATGGCTGCAGTTACCATTCACGGTGATTTTGTAGTCCAAGAAAATGAAATCTGTCTTTGCGTCTAATTTTCCCTCTTCTATTTGCCATGAAGTGATGGGACCAAATGCCAAGATCTTAGTTTTTTGAATGTTGAGTTTTAAGTCAGCTTTTTTACTCTCCTCTTTCATCTTCATCAAGAGGTTATTTAGTTCCTCTTCACATTCTGCCATTATAATGAAATCATCTGGATATCTGAGGTTGTTGATATTTCTCCCAAAAATCTTTATTCCAGCTTATGAGTCATCCAGCCTGGCATTTCACATGATGTACTCTGCATATGGGCTTCCCTGGTAGCTCAGCTCGTTAAAAAAAAAAAAAAAGTCCATGTATAATGCGGGAGACCTGAGTTGTTTGATCCCTGGGTTGGGAAGATCCCCTGGAGAAGGGAACGGCTACCCACTCCAGTATTCTGGCCTGGAGAATTCCATGGACTGTATAGTCCATGGGGTTTCAAAGAGTTGGACACAACTGAGCAGCTTTCACTCACTCACTCACTCACTGTGCATGTAAATTAAACAAACAGTGTGATAATATACAGCCTTGTCATACTCCTTTCCCAATTTTGAACCAGTCAGTTGTTCCACGTAAGGTTCTAACTGTTGTTTCTTGCCCCGTACAGGTTTCTCAGGAGACAGGTGAGGTGGTCTGGTATTCCCGTCTCTTTAATATTTTTCCAATTTGTTGTGATCCACACAGTCAAAGGCTTTGGCATAGTCAATAAAGCAGAAGTAGGTATTTTTCTGGAATTCCCTTGCTTTCTCTATGATCTAATGAATGTTGGCAATTTGATCTCTGGTTCTTCTGCCTTTTCTAAACCCAGTTTGTACATCTGGAAGTTCTCGGTTCACATACTGCTGAAGCCTAGCTTGAAGGATTTTGAGCATAATCTTGCTAGTGTGTGAAATGAGCTCAATTGTCTGATAGTTTGAACATTCTTTGGCACTGTCCTTCTTTGGGATTGGAATGCGAACTGACCTTTTCCAGTCCTGTGGCCACTGTTGAGTTTCCCAAATTCACTGACATATTGAATGCAGCACTTTAACAGCATCATCTTCAGGATTTGAAATAGCTCAGGTGGAATTCCATCATCTCCACTAGCTTCATTTTTAGTAATGCTTTCCAAGGCCCAGTTGACTTCACACTCCAGGGTGTCTGACTCTAAGTTAATGACCACACCAAATCATTAATACCTTTTTTGAATAGTTTTTCTCTGTATTCTTGCCACCTTTTCTTAATCTCTTCTGCCTCAGTTAGGTCTTTACCACTTCTGTCCTTTATCATGCCCATTCCTGCATGGAATGTTCTTTTGATATCTCTAATTTTCTAGAAGAGGTCTCTACTCTTTCCCATTCTATTGTTTTCCTTACTTTGCATTGCTCATTGAAGAAGGCATTCTTATCTCTCCTTGCCATTCTCTGGAACTCTGCATTCATTTGGGTATATCTTCCCCTTTCTCCATTGCTTTTTGCTTCTTTTATTTCCTCAACTATTTGTCAAGCCTCCTCAGACAATCACTTTACCTTCTTGCATTGTTTTTCTTTGGGATTGTTTTGGTCAATACCTCCTGTACAATGTTATGAACCTCTGTCCATAGTTCTTCGGGGACTCTGTCTGCAAGATCTGATCCCTTGAATCTACTCGTCACCTTCACTGTTTAATCATAAGGAATTTGATTTAGGTCATACCTAAATGGCCTAGTGGTTTTCCCTACTTTCTTCAATTTAAGCCTGAATTTTGCTATAAGGATCCCATGACCACAGTCAATAGCAGGTCTTGTTTTTACTGACTGCATAGAGTTTCTCCATCTTCAGCTGCAAAGAATGTAATCAATGTGATTTCAGTGTTGCTCATTTGGTGGTGTCCACATGTAGAGTCATCTTTTGTGTTGCAGGAGAAGGCTGTTTGCTACGACCAATATGTTTTCTTGACATTGTTAGCCTCTCTTAACTCTGTTAGGCTTTGCCCTCCTTTATTTTGTACTTTAAGGCCAAACTTGCTTGTTACTCCTACTTTTGCATTCCAGTCCCCTATGATGAAAAGGGTATCTTTTTTGGTGTTAGTTCTAGAAGATCTTGTAGGTCTTTATAGAACTGGTCAACTTCAGTTTCTTTGGCATCAGTGGTTGGGGCATAGACTTGGATTACTGTAATATTGAATGTTTTGTCTTGAAAATGAACCAAGATCATTCTGTCATTTTTGAGACTGTATTCAAGTACTGCATTTCAGACTTTTTTTATTGACTATAAGGGCTACTCCATTTCTTCTAAGGGATTCTTGCCCACAGTAGTAGACGGTCATCTGAATTAAATTTACCCATCCCGGTCCATTTTAGTTCACTGATTCCAAAAGATGTTGATGTTCACTCTTGCTACCCCCTGCTTGTCCATGTCCAATTTACCTCGATTCATCGACCTGACATTCCAGATTCCTATGCAATATTGTCCTTTACAGCACTGGACTTCACTCTCACCACTAAACACATCCACAGCTGAGCATCATTCCCACGTTGGCCCAGCTGCTTCATTCTTTCTGGAGTTATTGGTAATTGCCCTTTGCTCTTCTCCAGTAGCATATTGGACACCTTCCTACCTGGGAGCCTTATCTTCTGGTGTCATATCTTTTTGCCTTTTCATACTGCTCATGGGGTTCTCATGGCAAGAATACTGGAGTCGTTTGCCATTCCCTCCTCCAGTGGACCATATTTTGTTAGAGCTCTCTACTGTGACCCATCCACCTTGGATGGCCCTGTGTGGCATGGCTCATAGCTTTACTGAGTTATGCAAGCCTCTTTGTCACGACAAGGCTGTGATTCATGAAGGGATGTAAAGAAATGGACTTCTTTAAATCAGCCTAAGGGTCTTTAATAGCTCTTTTTTGCCAGGAGGTAAAAGTGCTTGTATGGTGGTTCAGTTCTAGTGGGAAGAGAAAGCAGCAGGCAAAGAAGAGGACTAGTAAGGGACTTAGTAGCAATTGTGTAGTGAGAGTAAATGAGTAGCAGGAACTTAAGACATTTATCTCTGTCTTACATAATGCTTAAAGCAGTGCGGGAGAAGGAATAAGAAAACAACATCATGGAGACATGGAGATCAAAGCTAAGGAAAAGAAAGGTGTATAAAATCTAAAATGGCAGACTGTATAAATTAGGTTTTTATGTTTCAAATAACAGAAAACTTAAACTGTTTAAAACAGTGGGAGAATTTATTGACTTAATAGATCAGGAAAGACTGGAGGTAGGGCAGGCTTCCAGACTTATCTAGCTCAGAAATGCCTTGAAGATGACATGAGATAATGTTGAGATAAAAACTCAGTTCAGGTCAGTCACTCAGTCGTGTCTGAGTCTTTGTGACCCTATGGACTGAAGCACACCTGGCTTCCCTGTCCTTTGCCATCTCTTGGAGCTTTCTCAAGCTCATGTCCATTGAGTCAGTGATGCCATCCAGCCATCTCACTTGTCATCCCCTTCTCCTCCCCTCTTCAGTCTTTCCCAGCATCAGGGTCACTTCTAATGAGTCAGCTCTTCACATCAGGTGGCCAAAGTTGGAGTTTCAGCTTTAGCATCAGTCCTTCCAGTGAATATTCAGGACTGATTTCCTTTAGGATGGACTGGTTGGATCTCCTTGCAATCCAAGGGACTTTCAAGAGTCTTCCCCAACACCACAGTTCAAAAGCATCTATTCTTCAGCACTCAACTTTCTTTATGGTCCAACTCTCACATCCATACATGACTACTGGAAAAACTGTAGCTTTGACTAGAAGGACCTTTGTTGGCAAAGTAATGTCTCTGCTTTTTAATATGCTGTCTATATTTGTCATAGCTTTTCTTCCAAGGAGCAAGTGTCTTTTAATTTCATGGCTGCAGTCACCATCTGCAGTGATTTTGGAGCCCAAGAAATAAAGTCTGCCACTGTTCCCACTGTTTCCTCATCTATTTCCCATGAAGTGATGGGAACAGATGCCATGATCTTAGTTTTTTGGATGTTAAGTTTTAAGCCAGCTTTTTTACTCTCTTCTGTCACTTTCATCAAGAGGCTCTTTAGTTCCTCTTCACTTTCTGTCGTAAGGGTGATGTCATCTGTATATATTGATATTTCTCCCTGCAGTCTTAATTCCAGCTTCTGCTTCATTAAGTGAGTAATTAGTATATGGTAGAACACTCAATAATTCTGGACTATCATCATCATCTTCAGAACATCCTCTTGATCATAGAAGCACTTTATGCTTTTCTATTTCTATTCAGCAGAAGCTGTATGGATAAAATGGGTCTTGGCTGTGGTCTCCTTGTCACTCAGACTCCATTCCAGAATTCTCCAATGAGGTGCATTTGGATTTCTTTTGCTTGTTTACTTGAACTATGAACTGCACTGGATAACCACTGTTTCTATATATTAGACTGCTTTTAAATATAAGAACATTTTGAGAACCACCCAGCTCTTTCTTCTAGTGTTAAACAACAAACCAAAGGATATAATAATATTGTGGCTTTTTAAAAATGGCATTGTAGTAAGTGGGCACAGCTAATGAGATGAATTTGTTGGCATTATCTTAGGCAAAGTTGCTCGCTAGTGCAGGGTAACAGTTTGTATCTCCAAGCCCAGCTATTGAGTGGAGTCGCTCAGTCGTGTCCGACTCTTTGTGACCCTATGGACTGTAGCCTACCAGGCTCCTCTGTCCATGGGATTTTCCAGGCAAGAGTACTGGAGTGGGTTGTCATTTCCTTCTCCAGGGGGTCTTCCCAACCCAGGGATCGAACCCAGGTCTCCCACATTGCAGGCAGACGCTTTACCGTCTGAGCCACCAGGGAAGCCAAGCCCAGCAATAAGTGGTATTAAGTCCCTATAGAGATTTTGAGAAATATTATAAGGCCTATCAGAACACAGAAAGTAAAACTCTGTGATCAATTAGTGATGCCTGCCAAGGGCACTGGAGTTAGAAAGGGTTGATATACATTTATGTATTTATCAACTTCTTTTTAAAACACAAGTTGATTACAGAAACAAGCAGGTTTCTTATTGGGGGCTGCTATTGCTAGTTACAGCTATCTTCAGTAGATTAAAGTTTATCTGTGTGAGGTCTAAAATCACCACATGCCTATTTTATTTACACTTTAATCCCATGACCATTGGCTTCACCATCGGTAAATGACTCTAAGGTGTAAAATCCTGCACTATTTGAAGGCAGGAAGCAGGGACGATATTTCACATTTCACAGTCCATTAGTTAGATCAGTGACAATTTTTGAGAAATGCAATTTATGCTATTTCTTAGCTCCCAAATTAGTGAGAGGAGGGAAGAAATAAAGTTGTAAAAATCTTTCTTAAGTACTATTACGTTGTGTCATTCCCTACTCAAGAGGCCACAGTGGCTCCCTATTGCTAATAAGCATATCTTTTAACTTTTAAGATATTCTATAAGCCAACTCCACACCCTATGTTTCTAGACTAATTTTTTACAACTCACCAACAGTGATAGTCCACTTCAGAGCATCCCAAAGCTGCACAGTACCCAGCTTATTTTTCTTGATTATAGTCCCATGTTTGTTGGTTTGATCTTCCCAACCAGGTTATTTGTTTTTAAAAAATAGAGTTACATCTTACATGTTTTATGAACTTCTCAATGCATTGATTGCAATGAAAGCAGGTACTAATTGATAAGACCCCTGAGGATAGGGGACTTCTTAAAAGTTACTGGGTTCAATAAATATTTGTTGATCTTGTTTCTTGATTGCAGTGTTTCAATAAATGTTTGATTGATTTCCTGATTAAAAAGAGAGACCAAAGTGATGTATTCCTATTATTCTTTTGTTACAAATTCATTGTAGCAGATATTCTGTTTGTATAAAGGAAATAATAGGATGTTGTTTACAACATGGATTGATTGACTTTGGAAAAAAATACATCATTCTAGTTGTTTGCCTCAGGCAGCTTTTTGGATGAAACCTGAGTATCTGGTTAATTTCTGAAGAGTGATTTATAGTATATTATACATGGCTAATGAGAACAGGGCAACTCAGGACAGATATCTCTAGGTATATCTTATAGCTATAAATTATACTTAATAATTACAAGTTAATAATTCCAAACTCCTCCTATGTTGAAACGTTTGATTCATAGGCACACTTACCCCAATCTTGAAAAATTGTATTACCTCAATATGTTATAAAACCATAAAAGCAATTATTTAAATAATAGGATTCTTTTGTAATTTTTTGGACTATATATTAAAATTGTATTAGAGTCATTTACAAACCCCAAATTTATTTATTTTCTTTTGTTCCAACTAAAATCATGAATGATTTAAAGGGAAAAGATTGAGAAAGGATGGACATGTATGAAGCCAAAGTGATACTGGTATTATTAGTAAAGCATGTTTATGCAGAAATTGTTAAACATAAAAGACAACTTTGCTTAGCGAAAAATAGGCAGGTGTAGAAATATAATGTTATAATATTATTGATGATTGTGGGGAAAATTTACTCTTAGTCCTATATTTAAATCACAGAAGTATAGTAAAATGATTTGAACTCTGGGATGTAAAAGTATGTGACATTCCCTTCCTCTCTTTCTTTCTCTCTGTCACCTCCTGCCCCGCTGCTATCTCCCCATTACTCCTGAATTCATCTGATTATATTAGATCTAACTTCTTACTGAAAACAAGATGCTTTACAAGAGAATTCCAATATGGAATTAAATCCTGGTGTACAAGTGCACTCACAATGGTTTGTTTTGGGCCCCTTTCCAGTAGACTAATATCTGAATACTAGGATGAGGTTGTATATCAATATTCCTAAGTAGGAGGAATACCGTGGCTCTTGTCTTATTCAACTACATGGCACCATTCAGTGCAGTCTCTCATTTTGTGCCTTTGCACATATCATGCCTTATTGCTAGAAACACTCTTCCCTGCCGGTCTCACCTCGATAATGTCCATTTATCCATTAGGTCCTGATTAGCCTCCTTACACCCCAGCACCCTCCACACACTCCTGCCTCTCACTAGGTCAGGGACCCTTTCTGTCTCAGTGTGCTCACAGCACTCTGAACTTGGCCTCTTTCATAGCAGGTGAAATCTATATCGTCACTTGTCACCTTACTTGATTTTCTTCACACTTGCTCCTTGAGGACAGGGAGATGTTTTAATTTACACAAAATGCCAGCACCTAGTCCAGTGTCTGGCACTGAATGGAAACTCTGTGTGTATTGGTTTAATGAGTAGATAGTTGATAAGATTTTATTCAAAAATTCTTACAGTTATTGAATAAATACAAGCAGTTTTATCATTAGATTATTAACTCTTCAAGGGTGAAAACTATATCTGACTTATTTATGAATAATCCTCGGTGCCGACCTCAGTCTTTTGCACACTGATGTGTTGAAAGAAATGATTGCCACAGGGACTGAATTGTTACTTTCAGATATAACCAGTAACTATAATAAGGTCCTTGATATTTCCTAGTTAGTAAAAACTGGGGCAGGAGGAAGTTGATTTTCTCAACAGAGAATACTAGTTTGTAATTTTTATAGAAATTGTTGGTTGATGCTTCTAGAGCAAGGTTTCCAAAATTTATCTGATAGTAAGAATCATCCGAGGGCCATTCGGAAAAATACAGCTCTCTTGTTCCCATCGCAGACCTACTACATTAAAATCGCCAGAGTTGGTATTTTCCTATGACTCCAGAGGTTTGGGATACTATGGACTTAAAATTAGTTTTACCTGAGTGCTCTGATAGCCACATTTTATATTCAAAATGATAAATTTGCTTTACCCTCAGATTATACAAGGTGCATTCTAGCTTAGTGCATCTGAATGATTCCAAATACTAAAAAAATTCCAGTTAGTAGAAGTCCATAATAATCAGGATTCCTTTGTGAACGAGATTTTCTGACTTGATTAGCCTTGGGCCTGTTCGAATTAAACACATTTTCAAAAAGAGACAGTGAAACTTTAAAGGCATCTCATCAAGGGAAAAATTGAGAATGACTCCTTTTTCAGGGATTTGGCTGTTCCAACAAACTGATGGTTCTCTACAGGTGAGCCTTTAACCTTCTCCCTTGTACACCAAACCTGTGTCTAGCAGCTCCCTGCCACCACTGGAAAGCAAGTTACAAGGAACAAAAGACATTAGGCTTCCGGTGCTTAGGAGGGAGGTACCTGCAGAAACACACAGGAGACTCAGAACAAACAAGAGCTAACTGACGAATGAACAGGACAGGAAACCAAACCAGAAAAACAAACAGGCAGAGAAAGCAACTGGTGATCAAACAAAGGAGCAGAGTGACTCTGCCGAACCTAGGAGTCTGGTGCTCACCTGGGCCCACCTGCTGAGCAGCTGAAGGAAAGCGGCTGGGCTGAAGCCTTTTGTGGATGCCAGCTCCTTCTCCTCCCCACCCTGAATCAGCTAGGGTGGCAGAGCAACCAGGAGAGCTGTGTCTGTGACCCCGTTCTCTCTTTCCCTGATGGAAGATCAGTGAATACTTTATTATGAAGGGCCCATTAGAAAAGGCAATGGTTACAGCAAACAAGTAGCAGGAAGGGTGGACTGAAACTTATCAAGGCTATAATGTTCACTGGATTAAAAGAAAGTTTCTGCTCCTGCTGTGTAACTAGGTTCAGCTATAGCCACATTACAGGTAAAGATGACAGTAAGAGTACTTATCAATAAATATTTGTAATTTGTTGGCAATACAAAAATCCTTTCTTTGGGAAGCTTCAATGTAAGTTTTTGTTGTTGTTAAGTCACTTCAGTCGTGTCCGACTCTGTTCAGCCCCGTAGATGGCAGCCCACCAGGTTCCCCCGTCCCTGGGATCCTCCAGGCAAGAATACTGGAGTGGGTTGCCATTTCCTTCTCCAGTGAATGAAAGCGAAAAGTCATTGTTACTGAGTAGTGTGGGACTCTTTTGCAACCACATGAACTGTAGCCGGCCAGGCTCCTCTGTCCATGGGATTTCCCAGGCAAGAATACTGAAGTGGTTAGCTGTTCTCTTCTCCAGGGGATCTTCCTGACCCAGGGATCTAACTGGCATCTCCTGCATTGCAGGCAGATTCTTTACCACTGAACCATCAGGGAAGCCCACTAAATTCAACTAGCACATATTTATTAAGCACCAGTGTTATATAACACACATATTAAATATATTTTATTAAAGACAGTCAACCCAGTGGTGATGCTGTATGTGTAAAAATGCCTGAAAGGACTGGCTTTCTTATTAACATGTTTCTCAAATACTTATTGAAGTTTATTTGGGGGTGGGGTAAAGCTGTGGGTGGGGAAATGTTGAATATTCAAAAGATTGATTCTTTTTATAAAGGGACACAATGAAATTTGCCATTTTCTGATTCATGCAGAGCTTTTCATAGAGGAAAAATCCAAATTCTATTTTTTCAGTGAAATTATATTTGTCCTGCTTGGAAACACTCTTACAAATTTTCTTAAGGGAAAAACTTCAAAAGTACGTTAGAACCATTTCTGTATTTCTTAAGTTTAGATTAATCAGAGAGAGAAATGTTTGTCATGACTACAGAGCCAGAAGATGCACAAATATAAGCCATGAAAATTTTATTGTGTTTCTAAAACGTGAGGCACAAATTTGGCTTTACAATTTCTAGCAGCCAATGAAAAGAGGGAAACCTTGCCAGCTACAAGATCCAGTATATATTTAATACATGAAAGCAAAAAAACAAACCAACTTTTTCAAACAAAGAACAAACAATGGATATTGAGACTAGAGAGAAATGTGTCATGTAACTGCTCTTAGAATTCTAAGCAACAGAAAAAAAAAATCTATATAGTCCTTATAATGAATATCCTTTGCTCAAATTTTTTATTTTTAATTTATATTGCTGAATTGTATAAATTATTATAAAAATTTAAATCTGTTTACAACAAGGCTAAGATAAGTCAAAAGAGAAAAATACACCTGTTTGAATTAGGAAATGGAAACCCATCTTTCTGGAGTCCCATTTTCTCTTAGTTTTCTAAGTATCTATTTGGTCTTACTGCATTACTTTTCTCAGGAAAACTTTGAGAATGCCTTCGTCACTCTACAAATAAAAAGTTCTTTTGGATTATTGCACCAGAGAAATAAAAAGCTATGACTGTCTTCACCCTGACAATTCTGGGCCCATCCCGTGGGTGTCCAAAAAAAGGAGCTAAGCCCATATCTCTCCATTCATGTTGACCTTTAAATAGAATGCACCATAGAGAATAACCTGGAACTTGAACTTATTTAAAAAAAAATAAATTTCTTCCTCCCTCTTGGACATTTGTTGTTTTTCCAAACCTGCTCTACACTTTCCCATCTCTGCACCTTTGCCCTAGTTAGTGTCTGCCTCTGGAATGCTTTTCACTTCCCACATCTGGGTCTTGGCAGCTTGTAAAAATCATACATCTCTGCTAGGTCATTCCAAATGCCACTTCTTCCCAGAAGACTTGCCTGTGATCACCCCCAATAAAATCTCCCAGAGTTCCTTGATTAACATAGAACAAGAACACATTCTGCACTGAACCTTAGACACCTAGGTATGCGTGTATATGCTCAGCTGTTCAGCCATGTCCAACTCTATGTGACCCCATAGACAGCAACCCTCCAGGCTCCTCTCTCCGTGAAATTTCCCAGGCAAGGATACTGGAGTGGGTTGCCATTTTCTACTCCAGGGGATCTTCCTGACCCAGGGGTTGAGCTCACTTCTCCTGCATTGGCAGGCAGATTCTGTACCATTGAGCTGCCTGGGAAGTACCCTAGACATGGATGGGTGAGCTTTATTTTGTCAATTTGAGCAAAAGTTCCCTGGGCTATGTTTCTTCTTTTTTCTTTTTTTGCAACTTCCCATGAATCTGTAATTTTTCAAAATAAAAAGTTAAAAAAAATTCCCCAAGGATATTCTTCTTTATACACCTCTATCCAAAGATCTAGGACAGTGATGTGCCCTCAGCAGTAGACCCTTGATGAAGACTGTGGGGTAAATATCCATGAGTGAACACTTGAGGCAGTGCATGTAAATGGGATTTAAACCTAGAAAACCTGGGTTTGGATCTTAGCTTTCCTTCCTTCTTGGGAAAATCTGGGACAAATTGCTTAGTCTTTCTAAGCCTCAATTTTTCATCTGTCAACTGAGAATAATAATAAGAAGTCACTTCACTGGGCTGTTATGAGGATTAAATGAGATAACAAATGTGCTAGTATTTCATTAGCTTGTAAGCACTGTGGCAATGTTAGTTATTATGATGATTGGTACTAAAGAACTGTACCTACACAAACCCTCAGAGTTGCCCTTAATATCAGTTAGTTGTATTACTAGGTGGTAAATTACTTCAGCAGTTTCAGCTTGGCACCCTTCCTATCTCCCTGTCACACTTTATGACATTCTAGAAGCACTCTCTATCTTTCAATCCCTCCCAACTGTCCCCAGAATGACCTATTCTATCCTCTTGAGTAGGATTTTAAGAGATATAGTTGAAAGAACAGAAGACCAGAACACCTTCATAAAGTTGTGCTCTGGAGCATTTGTAACATGACTATACATTAACAATCAAAACATTTCTAATTCAATTTATGCTCTGAGCATCATTATTCAATATGAAATATTGTGTAAAGAAAGTCTCTGACTTATAAGCACCAACTCATGAACAGTTCATATTTGGCAAGGGTCCTAGGACAGCGACTTCAGCTGTATACCACCACAAATTCAGGACAGGCCATTGATAATCTCTTTGTAGGAGACAGTGAGAAACTTTCTGGGAAGAAACTCCATCAGGCAAGAGAATGGAGTTCATATTCGGGGTACAACAACCGTGGTGCGTCATGCTTTTGTCCTGAGCTGAAACAAGGAATCCCCTTTCCTATGGAAACAAAGTTGTTTGTAGTGTGTGGCTTCCAAAGAGCTCTGAGAATTCTAGACTAAGGGGTTTTGCTGTGATCTAACCTTTCTTCAGTTCAGTTCAGTCGCTCAGTCGTGTCCGACTCTTTGCGACCCCATGAATCGCAGCACGCCAGGCCTCCCTGTTCATCACCATCTCTCGGAGTTCACTCAGACTCACATCCATTGAGTCAGTGATGCCATCCAGCCATCTCATCCTCGGTCGTCCCCTTCTTCTCCTGCCCCCAATCCCTCCCAGCATCAGAGTCTTTTCCAATGAGTCAACTCTTCGCATGAGGTGGCCAAAGTACTGGAGTTTCAGCTTTAGCATCATTCCTTCCAAAGAAATCCCAGGGTTGATCTCCTTCAGA
>SJYT01038228.1:43385-75173 GCA_006410635.1 Cephalophus harveyi | reverse complement strand
TGAGTGCAGCACTTTCACAGCATCATCTTTCAGGATTTGAAACAGCTCCACTGGAATTCCATCACCTCCACTAGCTTTGTTCGTAGTGATGCTTTCTAAGGCCCACTTGACTTCACATTCCAGGATGTCTGGCTCTAGGTGAGTGATCACACCATCGTGATTATCTGGGTCATGAAGACCTTTTTTGTACAGTTCTTCTGTGTATTCTTGCCACCTCTTCTTAATATCTTCTGCTTCTGTTAGGTCCATACCATTTCTGTCCTTTATCAAGCCCATCTTTGCATGAAATGTTCCCTTGGTATCTCTAATTTTCTTGAAGAGATCTCTAGTCTTTCCCATTCTGTTCTTTTCCTCTATTTCTTTGCACTGATCTCTGAAGAAGGCTTTCTTATCTCTTCTTGCTATTCTCTGGAACTCTGCACTCAGATGCTTATATCTTTTCTTTTCTTCTTTGCTTTTCGCCTCTCTTCTTTTCACAAAGCTTTAAATTCATCAGCCAGAGGTTCTCAAAGTGTGGTCTCTGGACTGGTAGCATCAACATATCCTGAGAAGAGACTGGATATGTAAATTCTGAGGCCCCACATGGACCTACTGTTTCAGAAATTCTGGGGGCAAGGCCCAGAAATCTAACTTTGAAAATGTCCTCCAGGTGATTCTGATGTACCCTAAATATTGAGAACAGCTGCCCTAAATCATTGTGGCAGAAACAGCTAAGCGGGATATGGTTTTTACCTCTCCAGAGGTAATTGTTGTTGTTTTTGTTCAGTTGCTAAGTCTTGTCTGATTCTATGTAACCCCAAGGACTTCAGCACACCAGGCTTCCCTGTCTGTCAGTATCTCCCAAAGTTTGCTTACACTCATGTCCACTGAGTTGGGGAGGCCATCCAACCATCTCATCCTCAGTTGCCCCCTTCTCCTCCTGCCCTCAGTTTTTTTCTAGCATCAAGGTCTTTTCCATTGAGTTGGCTCTTCACATCAGGTGACCAATATATTGGAGCTTCAGCATCAGTCCTTCCATTGAATATTCAGGGTCAGTTTCCTTAGGATGAACTGGTTGGATCTCCTTTCAGTCCAAGGGACTCTCAAGAGTCTTCTCTAGCACCACAATTCAAAAGAACTAATTCTTCAGTGCTCAGCCTTCTTTATAGTCCAACTCTCACATCCATACATGACTATTGGAAAAACCATAGCTTTGACTATATGGACCTTTGTTGGCAAAGTGATGTCTCTGCTTTTTAATATGCTGTCTAGGTCTGTCACAGCTTTCCTTCCAAGGAGCAAGCATCTTTTAATTTCATGGCTGCAGTCACCATCCACAGTGATTTTGGAGTCTGAGAAAAAAAAAAAAAACCTGTCACTGTTTCCACTTTTTCCCCATCTATTTACTGTGAAGTGATGGGACCAGATGCCATGATCTTAGTTTTCTGGATGTTGATTTTTAAGCCAGCTTTTTCACTCTCCTCTTTCACTCTCATCAAGAGACTCTTTAGTTCTGCTTCGCTTTCTGCCAAGAAGTAATACTATGTTGGAATTGGAAGGAACCTTGGCAGTGACCTCCCAGAACCAATTCCCTTTCTCATAGATGAGAAAACTGAGGCTCATGGAAGTAGAGTGATTTGCCTGAGATCACATGGCAATTTGGGCTTGAGCCCAATTTTCTTGACTCCAGGTCTAAAATTTTTCTTCTGGCACCAATTCTTATTTGTTCTTCAGTGGTGATTTTTCTCTCGCTCTTTTCTGCAGTGTCTCCGTGGGAAGAACCTTATAAAATTGGTTGTCGCATTCATTCCCCTGAATGTTTCTCATCTGGACACTAGGCAAACCTAAGAAGGTGTAGATGATTCACTTTCTCATGTGAATCTCATGTAAATTCACTTTCTCATATCCTGTTCTGTGTATATTGAAAATGCTCCAACCCAGTGACGTCCTCTTTAGAACTCCTGACACTCATGTTTTTGAAAGCTTAAGAACTTACATTCGATTTTCTGACAGACCCCAAGATGAGTTTTCAAATCATTGGTTGGAAGGATCATCAGGAATGCAAAAATCCTAAATGATGCCTTTTCATTAAGGTTTCTAATTTCCTTGAATTTTCTAAAACTTTTAAAAACAGAGAAACCTGAGAAAACAAGTTACTTAACTTTCCTGTGCCTCAGTTTCCTTGCATAAAACAATGCTTCACTTAAAGAAATGTTAGGCAAATTAGGTAAAATGATATACACCAAGCTCAGGACCTCACATAAAGTAGATGCCTAATAACTGTTAGTTCATTCTCCCTTTCTTCCTCATTTTGTTGGTCTTAATATCTGACAGGTGATTGGAGATATCGTGTAATTTTTAATGGCTTTTCAAAGACAAAAAAGAACCTGCTTGCCAATGCAGGAGACATGAAAGATGCAAGTTTGATCCCTGGGTCAGGAGGATCCCCTGGAGAAGGAAATGGCAACCCATTCCAGTGTTCTTTCCTGAAGAATCCCATGGACAGAGGATCTTCATGGGCTACAGTGCATAGGTCGCAAAGAGTGGGACATGACTGAAGCAACTTAGCATGCACACATGTGGAAAGATCAACTTCAGATACATTCACATATAAAGGAGACATTTTAAAAAGAAAGACAAACAGGAGCAGTTCACCTTCTTCCATAAGAAGTGGCTGGCTGATGTCTATTTTTCATCTTTCTCTGTGGTTGTCCTAAGGAATTTGCCCTGTTTTGTATTAATTGGACTCATATGCCCTAATCTTTCCATCATCATCTTCTTTCCTGGGATAGGGAAAACCAGATGACAATCCCTAATGAAGAAAAACACGTCATCTGTTTGACTTCAGGAGAGTGGGCATAAAGGGATGGACTCTGTGTTATGCTTTTGGGGTACATCAGTAAATTTTAGACCAGTAATTCAGGTTGACATGGAATAAAAAAATTTTATAACTTATGATTTTCCAATGGTATGGGTGAACACTAGAGCAATGGAAGATAAAAATAGTCCCTTGAATTGTGTTATGGTTTCCCAAGTTCTGCAAAATTCAGGCATGGATTTCATATTTTTGAAAAGAATACGTATTTTAAAGGCTTCCCTGGTGGTTCAGACAGTAAAGAATCTGCCTGCAATGCAGGAGACCCAGGTTCGATCCCTGGGTTGGGAAGATGCCCTGGAGAAGGAAATGGCAACTCACTCCAGTATTCTTGCCTGGGAAATCCCATGGACAGAGGAGCCTCGTGGATTACAGTCCATAGAATTGCAAAAAAGTGGGATACGACTTAGTGACTAAACGACAACATATTTTAAAATGTCAGAAATTGAGCTTTATGCTACATTGGTATACCAACTTTGTCTTTTTTAAAAGTCTGTCTATGAATCCTCACCTATCGTTTCACTTACCTTCTGACTTATGTTTTATATCATGGATATCATTTTTCTATAACATAACACTGCCCAGTGTATGTTTTCTAACCATTAGGGCAGGGTGCCCAACCTGCAAACGCAGTTCTTCAATCATCATCAGTATTACTTAATATTCACCATTACAATCTGTGGAATTAGGAGGTAATAAAATTATTCACAACAAACTACAGAGGTTTGTGGTAACTTAATCTGATTCCCCACCGAATGTCATAGAATGCTTTTGGAAGACAGAGACACTATGCCAACTGCCTTGCAATACTTCATGAAAGTAGCTGTTTGTTTTGTTTTGATATTGTTTAGAAGTATCTTAAAAATGTTTTGAAGTATATATTCTACTTCCACTTCACTCTGCACTAATGTGAAGTTTAATAATTGACACTCCTACCCAAACACTAGGTCAAACTCTGAAAACCCGGCCTGTCACTTTCCTATGAACATATACTTCTCAAATTAGAATATAAGTGAAATATAAGTGACAAAAGCTAAGAGTAATGGATGGTTATTCAACTCCAAGAGACGAAGGGAAAAGAAAATCACCTTTGCGAGGGTTAACTTTCTCAGAATCAGATATTGGTCTAAGCTACAGTTTCACGTCCCCCACCCGGCTGCCAGAAGGGCAGTGAGAGGCAAGGGCGATGCTGGAGATAATTGGTGGTTTCTCATGCAGTTCTGTTTACCTCGGAGAAAGGCTCAGATTCATGGAGTGGCTCATCTGTTTGTTTCCCAGGAGTGTCCTCCTCATCAGGTACAAATGACTTGTTGTTCCCCCTGTCCCGTCTGCCTCCTTGGTGACGGATAGACGAGAACCGTTCCCTGTGCTCTGGGACTCTAATGTGATCTGGGTCGTGCTGGTGGCAGGCGGGGCGGGGGTGGGGGGCATGGAGGGGAACAAGGGCAAGTTAACACTAGGGGAACTGCAGTCTTTCTTGGAAAAGAAAGTGTGTTTGTGTTCTAGGGCTAGCGCCCTTCTCTCTCAGCTGCTATAATATTGATCTAGCCGTGATTCAGGATTCGATGTTAACATCACCCTCGTCAGTGGGAAAGTGAGCCAGGGTAATGGAGAACTCAGTATTTCTTCTGATGAAGCAACTGAAAGAAACTAAATATTACAAGGAGAGTGGGTGACAGAGGGAAGGAACACCACTTCTTTGAGTCTCCTGGCAGATACAGGAGCCTTGAAATGAATTGTAATACCTTTGGCTTTTATATATATAACCCAGGGGCTGGAAGCTCGATTGTACATTAGTCAAAATCACCCAGTCAAGGAAAGTGATCTCAGGATACATAATAAGCAGGAGGAAATTGAGGCAAGATTAGCAGCTTGCCCAGATCCCCATGCTTAATATCACTGGCAGAGCTGATAACTCACAACGTCCCTTCTATCCCATGACCAGTGGGTTGGACGGGTGGCCACCTCATAGGAGCTTGCAGGACCCTGTAAGAGCTCATGGCTCTCAGCCCTTAAGCGTTTCCACTATTTGCTTGTTAGCATGCCTTGAATTTCCACCACCAGCAAGACAAGTGTTTGAACAGGTTATTGTATCTCTACAAGAAAGCCCTTTAAGGAATCTATTGATAACCACCATGCTTCGAGTGTCTACTATGTGTTGCCCAAGTACTTTTTAATACAATATTTCTAATCCTTAAAATAGCCCTGCCAGGTAAGTAGTAATATATTGGTGTAAAATTAAGAAGCAACTGAGGGTCAGTAGAGTTCAAGGAACCTGCCCAAGGAAGAAAATGAAGTTCTGAGGATTTAAATAACTTGGGCTAGTTCACACAGATAAGAAACGCTGAAGCCCCAAATTGAAGGATGCCAAGTCCCAAAGCCTGTACTCTTCTGTGGAGCCATGCTTCTTCTTTTAACCTATTCTGCTGCTGCTGCTGCTGCTGCTAAGTGGCTTCAGTCATGTCCAACTCTGTGCGACCCCATAGACGGCAGCCCACTAGGCTCCCCCATCCCTGGGATTCTCCAGGCAAGAACACTGGAGTGGGTCGCCATTTCCTTCCCCAATGCATGAAAGTGAAAAGTGAAAGGGAAGTTGGTGAGTCGTGTTCAACTCTCAGCGACCCCATGGACTGCAGCCCACCAGGCTCCTCCGTCCATGGGATTTTCCAGGCACGAGTACTGGAGTCAGGTGCCATTGCCTTCTCCGTTAACCTATTCTAGGGAGAACTTAAGCTGGCAGCACCTATCCTTGATAAGTTTATCAAAGATTAACAGACCTTGCAAACTGGAGCAAGACTGAGGAAAAGGGGGAGAGGCAGGTGGTGGGCTTTAGGAAGCTGGGTGTAGGAGAGGAGGGGAGCAGGCCTAAACTGTGAGGCACACTTTGCCTCATTCATAGTTGTGGCCTGTCAGGTCTCCTGGCAGGTGAATGTGCCACAGCCCTGTGCTGCCACTCAGCTTCTCAGGCACCTGCTCACTCAGAAGGGAACTCCTTACACGTCACATCCTCCTCACCACAGCACTTCCACCCTGGTGGACATGATGATAACCAACCTCATTATACAGTTGGATGCTCCTTAACATCCCTTCTTAGTGGCTCCTTATCCAAGTAGGCTGTGAGTTGCTCCAGGGCAAGCAAGGCCTGTATCCCATTTATGTCCGAGCTGCCAAGACAGTGTCTTGAAACACATAAATGTTCATATGGAAAAACAGTTAGAGAAGTGTTGGTAATGACTTCAGTTTATTTGCTGTCTTCCCCACCATGGCCAATAGGAGATGAAAATTTGGTATTGAGGCAAGAAGGAATAATGGGACCTTATCTCCAAATGTAAGCTGCTGCTACTAAGTCACTTCAGTCATGTCCAACTCTGTGCGACCCCACAGATGGCAGTCCACCAGGCTCCCCCATCCCTGGGATTCTCCAGGCAAGAACACTGGGGTGGGTTGCCATTTCCTTCTCCAATGCATGAAAGTGAAAAGTGAAAGTGAAGTCGCTCAGTCGTGTCCGACTCTTAGCGACCCCATGGACTGCAGCCCACCAGGCTCCTCCATCCATGGGATTTTCCAGGCAAGAGTACTGGAGTGGGGTGCCATTGCCTTCTCCACCAAACGTAAGCACTTAGATGTTTATTAATATAGGGCTATAAGCAAGGTATTGTGAGAGATACAAAGATTTGGAGAACTCTTCAGTGGCATTTGCAATGTAGTTAAGGAAACAGAAAAATTGAGAACAAAATATATTAGAAATTAAGGCACCTAAAAGCAGAATTCAATGAATTCTATAATGCAGTTTTAGTGATACCATAGTGGAGAAACTCTTTGGTATGAGAAATATTTAAAAGAGAAAATGAAATATATGACCTTGACTTTGAAGGATAAGTAGACAGAGGACAAGGATTACTATTCTGGTCAACAGAAAAAGTGAAAGTGTTAGTCACTCAGTCGTGTCTGACTCTGCAAATCCATGGCCTGTAGCCCACCAGGCTCCTCCATCCATGGCGATTCTCCAGGCAAGAATACTGGAATGGGTTGCCATGCCCTCCTCCAGGGAATCTTCTCAACCCAGGGATCGAATCCAGGTCTCCCACATTGCAGGCACATTCTTTACCACCTGAGCTACAAGGGAAGCCTGGATGACAGAAGAAAGTTTAATCAGAGGTGGCTTTGTTTAGAGGAATGGCAAATAAAGAAATACACTTGGAAGATAGAACACATGGAGAAATGTAGTGGCAGATGGGAAGGAAAAATGAGTTTATGGAGAGCCTAAACCTTATTTTAGAGAAAGAGAGGAACCAGTGAAGATTTTTGAGAAGGAAAGCAACATGATCAGACTTGAGTTTCAGAGCTACCCTGTAGATGATATGGAAAGGAAATTGCTCTGTGAAAGCAGGCAGCTAAGTGATTTCTTGACTATTTTCTTTGATCCTAGGGTAAGAGTCCTTTGCAACATTTACTTTACGGAGGCCATAAAACCACATCAAAACGAATCATGCACTATCGTCCTCTGAGTTTCTGGTTCCAGTGGGCCTGATGCAATGCTTCGGTTTACTGAAATTTCAGGTAATCAGAGCGGGAGGGAAACCATTTTAGCAAACACAGGCCATTTGTGTGGAACGCTAGATCAACTCACAAACACAGTCTGTGTCAAGGAGAGCGAGAAGCATTGCCGGGCAGATTGTGGAGGGCCCTCCTATTTCCAGCGCCCAGTATCCAGCTGAGTGGGGGGGGTCCATTTTGTCTCACCCTGGACAGTTAGGACTTGAGACACCTTCTGCCATGAATCTTGGTACCTTGACCCCAGGAGCACTTTGCCTGGTCTGGGTAGTTTGTGTTTTTGTTCCATCAGGCATAATGCTGCCGAGCACTTAGAGGCACATTTTCCGCACAGTGTGTAAGGATTTAGTGGTACGACTCCCATTCACGTTAATGGAAATCCTGCCAGGAAATCTCCATCTGGGCCACACTGAAAATTCACCCCTGATTGTTCTGTTTGATTTGTTTCACCTGTGTCTTCCTCCGTTCTGTTCTGAGGATGTTTGTGGGTTCATTAGTGCCAGCCTGAACTCAGCACTGAGTCTTAATCCCCCGGCAAAGTGAGGAGGCTCAGAGGTGTCTTTATTGCTGAAGGAAAGTGTGGATTTGGAGTGGCTTTATTTGAAGCTATAGTGGTTCTAAGAAAGTCAACGATCCCCTGGGTGCTGCTTTCAGGGTAGATATATGCTCATCTTCAAAGGTGAATTTTGTTGTGTTCCATACAGAAGTGAGAAAAAGCGAGTGAATCCCCAATACGATGGGGGAGCCCCTGGAACAACCTGCCTGGGGGCTCAGGGCACAGTGGAGTCCAGTCCTGAGAAGACACAGGCCAGTCAAGTGCCCAGGGAGAGGAGATCAACCCACTCCAACACATGCTCACTCATCCTCCTCTAACATGATGTGCCACATACGCACTTTTGAGGGTAGCAGAGATTATTGCTAAAGGTCCTGAACTGTTACGTAGTTTTCTCTAAAATTCATACTTTACTTTAATAGGGGCTTTCAGAGCAGCTTGATTTGCTCTTGCCCAGCACGCTGATTATCACGCTCTTCCTGAGGTTGGGACATGGTAGCCCCTCTGATGCCAGGACTCGGCTGATGCTTTGTTTCTGTGCTTGGCCACGGTTGTAGGTCCCTTCTGAAGTTTGTGCTGGTCTGAGCACCCCGTATGTTTATGTCCTTTCCACGCACTCTTGTGCACCAACAATTAAACGAGACCTAAAGATGTGAGCTCTGACTCCTCCCTTAGGATCTCGGTGCTATCCATTTGGGAAACTCGACTTCAGATTCGGGGTAGAACTTGGACTCACAGCTTCCTCACCGCCTAAAAATGTACTTCAGACTCTGGACTCTGGACTAAGACTCAGACTGTCAGGGCTGACATCCACTGTGTGTCCATGAACACAGGATTCTATCACTCCAAGTCAGGGTTTTCACCTCTGTAAAATAGATACTAATAGTGCTATGAAGTTGGTACTAGGGTCAAACTTAAATGAAATAACCTATGCCAAGAACTTAGTACTGTGTCTCCTTCATAAGAAGAGCTCAAAAACTGATTACTACTATTAATTATCATTACTTCTGCAACTCCAAATAATAGTGCGGGTTTGTTATATGTAGAAGCAGAAACAATTTGAAAGAGACTTGAAGTATGCTACTTTTCATTCTGTGTACCGCTTGCTTCTTTACATACTGTGTTCTCTAGAAAATAATCTTTAAAGCTTAACTATAATAATAGTAAGGCAGCATTGTACATGTGTAACACTCTGTGGTTTACCCCCAGCAGTCCTGCAAGATAGACAGCAATAATATACTCTACTCATTTCTCAGGTTGGGAAGCTGAGTCACGGAATGGTAAATGGCTTCCCAAATGCACATATCAATAGCTAGTATGTTATGTGACTGAGACAATCTCAATTTATATCTAAGTACAATGTGTTCTATATTTGCAGGAAAAATACAATATGGAAAGAAAATAATAATAGGATTTTCTGAGCAAAGAAAATGGAAGGAAAGAAATCTAGGGATGCTGATATAATTCATTATCAGAAGAAGCCAAATAGCATTGCTCTGATATCCTTGTACAGGTAGTGATCTTAGACCTGAAGATGTTTAATTGAAAATGATTTGGAAAAAATATAATTCTCATTCTGCAGTAGCAACTCATTTTCTTAAGGGTCATTTCACTCTTCAGTTCAGTTCAGTTCAGTTCAGTTGCTCAGTCGTGTCCGACTCTTTGCGACCCCATGAATTGCAGCACGCCAGGCCTCCCTGTTCATCACCATCTCCTGGAGTTCACTCAGACTCACATCCATTGAGTCAGTGATGCCATCCAGCCATCTCATCCTCTGTCGTCCCCTTCTCCTCCTGCCCCCAAACCCTCCCAGCATCAGAGTCTTTTCCAATGAGTCAACTCTTCACATGAGGTGGCCAAAGTACTGGAGTTTCAACTTGAGCATCATTCCTTCCAAAGAAATCCCAGGGCTGATCTCCTTCAGAATGGACTGGTTGGATCTCCTTGCAGTCCATGGGACTCTCAAGAGTCTTCTCCAACACCACAGTTCAAAAGCATCAATTCTTCGGCAATCAGCCTTCTTCACAGTCCAACTCTCACATCCATACATGACCACAGGAAAAACCATAGCCTTTCATAAGCATTTCACTCTTAAGTTATCTCAAATCCTACCAGAAAGATGTAAGCAAGAATACTGTAGCACAGCCTTCTCAAGGAGTGTTTTTTTATCTGCATTTTTATCATCATCATGAATTGTTTATTAAGAAACAAATTGCCTATAGGGGCATGCTAAAAAAAAAAAAAAATACATACACGTGCACACACACACACACAACTGTCCAAAAGTGAAAATCTCTTAGAATTCATCTTTGTCTCCACGAGTAAATAATCAAATGCAATTTCACAAAAGTAAATACATATACAAACGGAATAACATTAAACCAAATGAGTCAGTGATAAGCGAGTTATACTATATGATTGTATACAGTTATACTATACCTCCCTGGGGGCTCAGACAGTAAGGCGTCTGCCTGCAATGAGGGAGACCCGGGTTCAATCCCTGGATTGGGAAGATCCCCTGGAGAAAGAAATGGCAACCCACTCTAGTACTCTTGCCTGGAAAATCCCATGGACAGAGGAGCCTGGTAGGTTACAGTCCATGGGGTCGTAAAGAGTTGGACACAACTGAGTGACTTCACTTTCACTTTTCTTTTTCACTATATAATTGAAAGTCTAGATCTCTGTTAGGAATTTCATTTTTCATGCCAAATTTGAGTCTGAATTATTTTCTGAGCTGGGAAGAAAAGCAGCAAATGCTGTAGAGACTGCTTATGTTTTCAGCCTCTTGAGGACTAGTCTGAACTCTTACTTTGCCTTGTACCTCAAGCACTTGTCAAAGAGTTGACATATACTAGATTGTGGGTAAATGACATCGGGCAAACCAAGTGAGATAACAGAATAGGTCAACAATTAGTTGGAGCTATATTGACAGAAGGAAAATTCCAACAGCATCCTGGAAGACTTCATGGAAGAGGCAGCTACATTAAACAAAGGAGTTTGACCATTATTTCATTCCCAGCAAGGCTTTGTGGAAGTCTAGCCACACGATTTAAACTCTGACTTGCTGCAGAAAGGAAATGTAAGAATGTCCCTACTGCTCATTCTCAAAGGAAGAATAGAGATTTTAAAAATTTTATGCTAAAATAATTTTTATTTTTAGTAGAATTGTTGCCTAGTGTAATGATGTGAAAAGCTCACTTTATTTTGTTGTATCTTGTTAAGCATGTAGCAGAACGTTCAGCTTGTAGATAAGTTTACCAACAAACTAAGTCTTTGGCTTGATTGATCAGTTAGATATGGGAGGAAGAAGGGAACTGTAGATTGATCCCTGGAAAAGAATGCTAGAAGGAATTTCTCTTACAAGAATTTTCTACCTCATTTAACTCTTAATCTCTTAATTCAGAAAGCCATTCAAACAAAAACTTTAATTGAAAACAAGAAAGAGACAAACCGTCTCCTCAAAAATCCCCCTACTCTAGAGTTTAAGGGTTCCTCCGTGTTCTAGAATCCCATGCCTCCTCCTGAACAATTTGATTCACTCCTAGGAAACAATATCTTTTCTCCTTCAGGAATGCCTGTATTTCCTTCTTTCTCTTAGCTGTAACTATACTCAGAACCAGTTTGGCTAAGTTGGCTGGTTTAGAAGAGTCTTACTAGCTTGTACGTCAGCTCAGACTCAGCAAGGAGGTGGTCACCAGATCCTTGGCAGCCCCTCGTGAGGAGTGAGGCTGTTTAGGCACCACTTGGAATGGAACTAGAATTCCCAAGGCATCTCATGAAAACTAGACGTTCTTTTGTTAGAGCTTGATCTTGTTTCAAAAGCTCTCTATAACATGGGAAAATGTGCTTGTTAACAAATGCGTATACTTTCCTTTTCCTGTATGTGGTAGCCCACTGAAATGAGAATACTTCGGCCAAGTTCATCATTTTGCACATACACATTCACTTACAAGAATTCCAGGCCTTGTCCTCTGTGCCAAAGACCTTTCAGTGCTCCCTCCAGCTGGAAAAAATAGTTAGGAAAATAGCAAGAAAATTTTGCCATTGTCTCCAGTGATTTGACTTGGTTTGTTTAATAAATATTGAATTTACACATAATAGAGGGATGAGGTTCAACCAAAGTTCAAAGCAGAAAGTGATATAAAACACAGAGGTTATGGGGTGGCATGCACACCTATCACCAAGTTAAAATTATCTTTTGATGTTTGTAGTACTTTGTAGTGATTGTTAGGGCTGTTTGTTTTGTGGCAACAATATTGTAGTTTGATGTGCTTTGTGTTATTTGTTTTGTTTTTTCCAGTTGCTAATGGTTTGGGACTCTAGTGCGTTCATACCAAATTTTGAAATGTCTTGGATGTTTTTGTTTACTGAATTTTTAAAAACACTTTTATTTATTTGTTTTGGCTGTACTGAGTTTTCGTTGTAGCACAGGCTTCTCAGCATGGTTCTCGTTCTTGCTTCTCTTGTGGCTCCCAGGCTGTAGAGCATAGGCCCAGTAGTTGTGGCATACTGGTTTGCTTAGTTGCTCTGTGGCATGTGGGATCTTCCCAGACGGAGAGACTGAACCCGTGTCTCCTGCATTGGCAGGCAGATTCTTTACCAGTGAGCCACCAGGAAAGCCCTCTTCATTAAATTTTGAATCCGAAATCAGACGCAATTTACAAAAAATACAGCTGATATCATACATTTCTCTGATGTGACTGGTATTTATTTCTTCAGTTATGACATCACTATCCTTTTATCTCTGAATAATGTAGAAAGCAAGTCTTAATCTTAGCTGAGGACATATGAAAAGGGAAGATTGAAAACTGAATCACCCATTAATAATGTTGCTTCCTCTAATAACTAATAGTTGAGCAATTACTCTCTACTAAGTAATTACTTTTTATGTTATTTTATATAATCCTCATATGAATCCTAAAAGGAGATACTACTGTTTTGCATTTAACAAATAATCTAGGGACATTATATAATTTACCAAAGGGCACACATATCGTAAGTGACAGACTCCCAGATTCAAGCCCAGAGAGTTGGAGTCCAGAGCCCCATGCTTAGCCGCTTTTTTATGCTGTTGCTTTATGTTGGTTTTTCATCCTCCACCAGCTCTTACATACTAGTCTTCAACACACTTAGGCGTTAGTGGATCTGTGCCTTCTGCTAGACTTTAAATATTTTGAGTCTAAGGATTATTTCCTTAAGCAAATGTGTAATCTTACAGTTCTTCAAAGATAGTAGGTGCTCAGTAAATTCTTATTAAATTTAGTCCTTGATGCTCTGTTTTCAACATCTTTCCCGTCATCCAGAAAAATATAGAGCCTTTTAGAAAAGCTATCACACATTTTATCACAATTTGATATTCATCCTTTCCTTTAAACCACATGTATTGAGTGAGCACCCATTCTCTATCAGGTGCTTTTCTAGCAACACAAAGATGACTAAGATGAGGCCCTCCTCTGAGAAGACATAATGTAGTGACAAGGAAAGAGCCTGGATATAAAGATAGAGTATAAAGATAGAGTATAGCTATTTCTGTTATCCTAAAGAGGAAAAAACTCCATGCAGACAAGATTAAAAAAAGTCTCTGATGTCTAGTATAGTATTGATACCTGGCATATAGTAGTTCATATATATAAAAGTTTAAATAATAAATGAATTAAACTATGTACCTCCCATGGCATAGTATCAGTTCTTTCTCTTGTACCTCACATGATATGGCATTGATGCTTGCCCCCATCGAATTCTTATTTGACTCTGGTTTATTCTGTGATGAGTTGTTGGATATGACCTCTCAACCTAAATTACGAGCTGTCTGAGTCAAGGGGTTGGATCTGTAATCCACACAACTCAGTGCAGTGCTTCAGGGTCAAGAGACACTCAGTATTTATTGAACTGAGTGGGCACGTGGGCCCTGTTGGTAGACAGTATGGGAGTCATGTGACACTAACTGTTTTTGCTGTTCTAGTTTATGCTGTGTCTCAGTAATGGGTCATTAGCAGGTTGGACTTTGGGGCTTCCACCTGGATTCTTTTACTGTAGAACTGAGGTTAGGAAACAACCAGTTTAGGACAAGATCACTCACTGAGTTCAGAAAAGGGCCACACGCTTCTTCCGAGTCCGGGGTGGAGCCCCACTTAGTTAAATAGTAGGTAAACAGTAAGTGGGGCATGAGGCAAAGCTTGATGGTGTCTGCCAAACCTGTCCCTTCTTTATGCAACTTAGATTTGCTGCAGCCTCACACATGCATGAGACAGTGAAGAGGGAACAATCAAGTTATTTACTTGTTTATCACCAGAATCAGCAAGATTTTTTTCCCCCTTAAGCAATTAAAGTGAATAGCACAGTAGAGCAAGAATTGCAAACACTGGTTCCTTATAAAAGAATATGTGAACTGATTCTGATAACACCAACGGCTACCTGACATACATTCTTCCTACAGTGTTTTAACAAGCTGGACTATTTTTAGGGAAATTCTTTGCCTTGAACTAAATTTATGGCCTTAAAGTCTTCTCGTCTATTTTTTGTGTGTGCGTGCTCCAACGGTTCAATTTATAACTGACACCTTTACTACCTACCAGCATATCGGTTTCATCTCCCAGAGGAAGAGAAAACCAGACCCTGTGACTAGTGAACTGGATTGAAAATCTAGTCTAATGCTGACAGATAAATGCACTAATTTTCTTCTGTGACCGGTTCTGCATTGCAGGGTGAGCCTGCTTCTAACAACTCCCTCAAAAGGCTCTGTAACCCGTCCAAAAGATGATGTCAAGTGCTACAAGGACCCAGGTCAGCCCTGCCTCATGGGTAACAGTTACCCCAGTGATAAAGTTACCAGGCAGGTTTTGAATGAGATTGTGTTTTTAAATGAAAGACTGGCTGGAAATGTAGACTTGGACCAAGCATTAATAGGAGAAAATTTGAGACAAACAGAGGTTAGCATTTGGTTTCTTTGTGATGTTCAGCAAAGGTCAGAGAAGGTTCTAATACAGAAGGAACCCAAAGTTTCAGTGAGGAGTAAGTGGTATTCCACTAATGTGCGAGCGTGTAGCCTAGACAAAGTGAACTCTAGGTATAGCCAAGAGCTGTTTTGTGACATGGAAGCCCTAGTTGTTCAACTGAAACTAGTCACTTAATTTGGATAAATCCCTGAGCAGCTGAAAACCTGCTGAGTGTCTTGTTTAATTTTATTATAAAGAAGAAATACCATTCCTCAACGCCACCGCCCCCCCCCCCCATGCCAACTGTTTAGGTCAAATGGGGAGGAAGACAGAAACAGCAGGCATGGAACTGTCAGAGAGCCTTCGAAATTAGCTTTATAATTTTCCTCCTTTACTACTGGAGTCATGGCTGTGGAAGCCACTCATGAATGGACCAGAGCCCGAATGGCAGCCATGTTCCCATTATCCATCTGTTGTGTTTCTTCACAAAGGTTTAAGTGCAAGATTGATTGTGCATATCTGACAATGTGAAGTACCTCTGGGTACAGAGACTAGAAACAGTTTCTCACTCTGGACAAAAGAAAGAAGACATATATCCAGAAGATGAATGGTGGAAAACCGGGCAGTAAGGACATACAAGATACTTGTGCTGTTAAAAAATAAGAAGAGGAAGCAGAAGGAGAAGAAAGAGAAGGAAAAATATTGAGAAATCTGAAATTTGAACTATATGGCTTTGAAGTACCCATACAAGTTAACTTAGAAAAAATTAAGCTCTCTTTATAGCAAACATAGCTAATGAGAAATCATGTCCTCACGAAAAACAAGCCATATGTAGAGAAAAGAATGTTCAAAGCACAAACAAACTGCAACTAAAAGGAAGAACCAGATTGTTCACTAAAATGAAGAGTTTATTACAGTTGGCATAAACAAAGCTAAAATATTTTCAATTTTAAAAAGACAACAAAAACTGGGAACTGTGTTGTGTGGATGGTAATCAACAAGGGGATTAAAAACACAGAAACACAGAGCATCCATGCTGTTGGGCTCGCCTCTGTTCAAGGTGGAAATTAGACTCACTGACACTTGCTGTTATAAACCCAAGAAGATGCGTTTCCTGACGCTCCACCAGCTGCCGCCCAGCCCGCTCTGGCCCAAGCAGCCGGCCCAGGCTCAGCCTAGCACAGGGGAGCCGGCAGGTCCACGGTGGTAAAGCCTGGCCCCGCCTCCTTCCTCCAAGCCACCTGTTTCTTTCTCTACTGCTCTCCTTGTTTGGGAAGGAAACTGCTTGGTCAATGATTCCTGACTCCATAGGATTTTAGAGGAGTCTTCTTTCTCTTCTGCTTCATCATAAAAGTGGACTTCGCTTGAAATCTTTCCAATAAGAAGACAGAAAAGTCAGAAAATTTATATCTTCACCATATAGCACTTGACCTTCAAAGCCCTTTCCTACACTTTATCTCATCCAGCAGCACTATCCTATGAAGTGGCAGGGCCAGTGTTCTTCAGCCCATTTTGCAGATGGTGATGAGCCTGAGTCTCAGAGAGGTTAAGTGTTTTGCCCAAATGCACAGCTGGTAAATGAAGTCTGGGGCAAGACACAGACTCCCAGGCTTGTACTTTTTCCAGAACACATAAGATTTTATCACAATAAGCATATGCAGCTCTCTGCAAAGAACTTTGAAATAATATAGATGACAAAAGGTGGTTTTCAGTTCTGTTTACTTGTATGTATTGCTACTGCTGCTTTACTTTCACATTTCAAAATGATTTATTTGATATGTTTCTTCTTGAGAGGCAGGTAATTATGTTTTTATATAAGTTCCATTTATATAATCATAGCTTTAGTTATATGTTACTTACATGTCCTTGGGATTTCTCATTAGATAGGAGAGATAGATACCAAATAGAGATTAGAGACATGACTTTTTAATTATCCATTTCTATTTGTTCCCTAAAGAAACAGTGTTACTTGACAGAATTTCGTGTTTTTTTCTAAGCCTCACTGAAGACTTAGGCAAACTTTTAATGCCCACAGATTTTTGAAACAAGAATTTAGGAGGAATTCTTGATCACGTTACACCCAGTCTTCCAATGATTTTAAAGTTTCACTAGAGGGCACTCCCACTTCATGGCCAGGAGGCAGGAAGGACAAAGGACCATAGTGGTCTGGATGCTTAACTGGTTGTGCATACTATTTTCTTTTCTTTCTCACTGTCTCTTCCTCTTTCTCATCCATTGTACAAAAAACAAAATGCAATTATACAGGTCTTCCTTTAAACATATGAATAGAAATGAACTACGTTAAAAAACTAGTGAACATCTCCAACTATGAATTATGGTTCACCTTGTGCCATAGAACACATTATTCAAAATCTTCAACATTGAATTTTGGTTGTCAGGATAAATGAGTACAAACTATAGTGTGAAAGGTTAGCTTAGTACATCGAGAAATGTGTCCTTATTGGGCAACCCGAGGAGGAAAGCCACTGGTTGCCCAGCACTTATTTCCAGCTTGTAAGATCTTTATGGTCACCTCTTCTGGTAAAATTTTGGGTAAACCCAAATTATAGAGATGTGTGGGGTCAGGAAACTAGGAAATTAAAGAAAGATGCAAATGGACAATCAAATGAAACTGCTTTAGAGTAAATTGGACATTAGGTCCTGCTTTCTAGTTCATACACTTTTATGTATCAAAGAGTCTAGTTCAGATTTTAACATGTATTTTAGCAAAACAATAAATTGAGCATTTTTGTGGGAGGGAAATAAGGTATTTCAAAGTCAGAAGGAAAGCAGCTGATTTGCCAAGTGTAGAGCCCCATAGAGCCCTCAGGCTTGAAGTTTTAAACTGATCTCAACCCTTTGGGGGTTTGAATTTCTTTACTGTTGGCAAAACACAACTTCCTGCTTCAAAGGGAAATAGCATTAAGAAGGCCTGTTGAAGAGAGATTCAAAAGACTTCTTGGACACCAAATCACTCTTAAAAAACACCATTTTGATGAGTTTAGTGCAGATTAATCAGAAACATATGGATTAAGGTTTTCTTTTAAATTACATTGGTTTATTAAATAAGGGGAAAGGGGCATGGTAAAATATGTTTTAGGCTTTACAAAGCCCCAAAACATTCAAAAAGTGAGTTAAGATGCTGATGGACCCAGGGAAGTAACCAGATTTTTCTTTGGTCCACTTGAACCATCCTTATTCAATTTAAATTTATATCAAGGGCAAAATAAACATTATGACTTTCTGCCATTATTATCCACAGAGGGAAAGAGAGAAACACACATTTATTTCAACCATGGACTTATAAACTTCAGTGAAAATGTAGCCTTATGTATTTATTTCACAATGATGCAAACTTGATTATTCATATGACCTAAAACGTTTCACAATGTTTGAATAGAAGGCAGTGCCTCCAAAGCCTAAACTGAAGATTCTTTGGGAAATTTATCTCAAATAACGAGTTACTGGAATTAAATTCTTCTCTGACAGCTCTAGAAGTAAAATACACCTGATGGAAAAGATCTGCAAAGATCATCATCGGGAAATTTTTTCACTGTAATGGGTAATATTAGAACAATGCTACTATTAACTGCCAAACCAGCCAAGAGTGAAGAAGCCTTGAACAAATCATGTTTTAAAGAAATCTAAGGTGAATAGCAAAGCAAGCACAGATAATTAAGAGCTGAAGACAGAAAACACTAGAAATTGATAGATCCTACTGGACTTACACCTGTAGTTCAAGTAATCACTTAGAAATGTAGCACAATTAAAAGTTAGGATATAACTAAGAGATTTTGCAAGTCATAAAATAATAGTTTCTCCCTCCTGAAAATAAATCAAGGGATATTACAGATGGTTGCCTTTATCTTTGGAAGAATATATAAAAATATCGCTATATATCTGTACCCTATGAAGTGTTTAATAAACATTTGTAGTAAGATAAAGCAAATTTAAGAAGTTCTTTCTTCAGAAATATTTCTAATAAATCTTAGCTTTCATACAACCAAATAAGAATGTTTTCCCCAGGGATTGTGTTATTGAACAGTTGGTCTATAATCAAAAGGTTCTTCCTAGAAAGCATGTCTGGCTTTCCTTTTAACATGTACATGGAAAATAATTCCAACCTTTATCAAGCATCAGATTTAGCCCACTATCATGTGCAAATGCACCTGCCTGCTAACTTACAGACTGGGCAGGTATTTTGCTAAGGTGCAGTATTTCTGTCCCAGGTCATAGCTTGAGTTATTCTCCCTTTCAAGGTCCCCAAAGCTTCATCTGTCACTCTTATTGTCAAATGTTCTATTTTTCCTTTCCCTGCCAGCAGTGATTTCAATTTGGGCTTGACTTCAAGACAGGTCACATTGTATCTGTGATGTCAATGGAAAGGGGATAAAAGTCATTAAAGATATTTGTTATTTTGAAAGGTTAAAAGAGTTTTTCTTGGTGGGTAACACTTTCTCTGGAAAGAACCTCAACTAATTGTCTGACCAGGGAATGGGCACCTAAGCGAGAAAAAATATACTTAATAAAGCTTTGGCGTCTATTATTTTTCCCCTTTTATTGTCCAGTGCCTCTGGGCCTGGTGGGCTTTCTGGAGGCATCTGAGCTCAATATTCCTTCAAACAGCAGAGCAATGATTACACTGCTGGCTGATTCTCTTTCTGTCTGCCCTAGGTAAGGAATTCTTGCTTCAGACACAATTTATTATAGAAACTGTTGCTAGGGTTCTAGAAATTGTGTGTGTATCTATCAAAGAGACCCCAAAAGACAGATTGGAGTTTTGCTTAAAATGCTATTTTGTTGTGCTTAATACTCCCCTCATTTAACATCCATTGCTCTGTAGCAAGAGTAAGAACTTTAGAATGTTTTCTAAAAATCCAGTGATACCTAGATGATTTGAGTCCTTCCAAGAAAGGCAACAATTTTAAAAAGCAATGAACTCAAGAACAATAGACCAGACTTACACCAACACACAACATCCATCTGTGCAATGCTTTGAAAAGGAAAAAGAAACAATCTGTGACATTTAGATTTGTCAGGTTATGGGGGGAAAATAACCCACAAAGCAAAAATGCAACACTTACAGTTATATTAGATTTTGATATTTTTCAAAGGGCCCTCATGGATTAAGAAATAATCAAAGTGGAATAGGTTCATATTTGAGAGAGAAAGATAAGTTGTTTTTTTTCTCTCTTGATATCGTTCACATGTGGATGGCAATGATTCTCTGACAGTCACCATTTTCTAAAACGTAGTTACCCGAACACATCTGAATAACACAAAAGAGAAAGTCACATTTTGATGTGTTGAGGAAAGTTGTTTTGACAAATGTCAATGCCTGGGTCTTGCTGGCTGAGGCCTGTTGTTAACTTCCCAAGACTACACGCATGCTATAGCTTATGCCACTCTGTCAGGGGAAATTGGACATACCCAACACAATTTCATTTCCATTTCTCTACGACATTACAAGTTTTCTTGGCAGCAAAATCACATATTCTTATCACAAAAATAAATGAGAGAAAAGAAGACATACATTCCTGTCAAATTATGTCAAGACATATTTGGTATGTATTTCACTTCACTATCGCTGACAGCAAAGATGTCATGTATTCTTAATACAAAGTAAAGAAGTATTTTCCTTTTTTTCCCTTGCTAGGCATCAATTTCATTTTATTCACTTACAAGCACTGGTGACAGGAAGGTGTCTTTTTAAAACAAAGCTTTAAAAAAAAGCAAAAAAAAAAAAAGAAAAATAGTTTTTGTGTTCTACTAGATTTCTGAATGGACATATTGTACACGGGTTTAACTTGACAATATCATAACAACCACAATAATAGTCATCTATCATCACTTTATTACCCATTTTCACAACATTCATTATTCTGATTTAATTCTTTCCATGCGTGTGATAGGATCTGGGTTAAAATAAGTCATGAAGGTAATCATTTTCTGTTAAAGGTGCTAATGGAATGAGAAAGAAAAAGGAAGGACAGCAGGATGGAAAGATGAAAGAAGGAAGGAAGGAAGGACAAAAGAAAGGAAGGAAAGAGAAAAAGAGAAAAACTTAGTTTACTCAAGAAGTGAAATAGGTTCTTAACACTTAAAGACACAAGTGAAGCACTAAGGAAAGTTAGCAGTGAATTGTCATTTGGACAGTTCATATTAAATGCTTTTCATCTTTTACTACATTATATTCTATTTAGCTATAATATTTTTATAAACATGCACTAAACTTGAATTTAGGTAATTTCCTTGATGAAATGGGTGGAGCTCTTGCTTCTAAGAATGGACACCCAAACCACACTCACTGGGCCAACACCACCCAGAACCTCAGGGGCTCCCCGAGCCAACTGTGCTCTGTCTTCAGGAGGAGCCTTCCCTGGGAACCTTTGCTTATAGCTCTTTGAATGCTACAGGACTCTTATCTATGACACTTATAAATCCATTATTTTAGAAACTATTTAGTCAAACAACTTCATTTTACAGCTTAAAAATGAAAACCTAGAGCAGTTGAGATCAAACAGTTTGTAATCAACTTGGACTTAGGAACTAGTACCTGATCTAGTAGTAATGAAAGACCACTCAAGATGTTTATGTAGGAAAGTATCCAAAGAATTGACTCATTGGAAAAGACCCTGATGCTGGGAAAGATTAAAGGAAGGAGGAGAAGGGGATGACAAAAGATGAGATGGTTGGATGGCATCACTGACTTGATGGACGTGAGTTTGAGCAAGCTCCGGGAGTTGGTGATGGACGGGGAAGTCTGGTGTGCAGCAGTCCATGGGGTCGCAAAGAGTCGAACATGACTGAGTGATTGAACTGAACTGAACTGAATATGATAAAAGTCATGGGTGTGCATCACTGTTTTCTAGAGTTTTTAATTTCACAGTCTAAAAAAGTTCTGAGAAACTCATAGACTTCCTGATATGCACACATACATGAAAAAAAGATGGAGGAGACAAATACAGTGTTTCATCTTTTTTTCTTTTGTCGACCAGAGAAAGAAAAGCAAATGGACACCTAATAGCCACTGAATAAATATTTATTCAAGTTTTATATGAGATTTTTTTAATACAGAAAAAGTTATGAAATTCTGAAATTTTTTCAGAACTGAAATTTAAATTACTCCCTGGAGATTCTGATTCCACAGGTCGACATTGAGGCCAGGTTTGGGAGAACCACTGATTTATTCTACCCTATCCTCCAAAGAAGGACCCTTTCCCCTAATCTCAGAGAGACAATAGCACACACTCTGCTGGATGCCTGCTCCATTTCAGGCCCTTTCTCCTTTAAAGAGTTTTTAAAAATCTGTGTCTGCAAAGAGCCGGAGGTTTGGGGTCCAGAGATAGGCACCACAGGCTCAGCTCATTTTCTTCACACATAAAAAGAGGATTATAAGAAGACGTTCCCGTCACAGGACTGTATTGAGGATTAAATAGGAATATAAATGAGGAAACTTCTGTGTAAACTATAAAACACTCTACAAATATTAGTTACTGTTAATACTATTCAGGACCTGGCATTTGACTTACCAGTTCTCTTCAAGGGTTGAATTGAAAATAACATCCCACCACCCCTCATATGAACACAGAAATTCTCAAAGAACGTCCTAAACAGGTAAATTTTGTTCTAAGGAACCTGCAGTGATTCTTTGGATTTTACTCATTATAACATTAAAATAACTGAATATCAGGAGGGACATCTTGGAATCACACAGTTATTTCCTGGAATCTTCATCAATAAGAAACACCACAATTACCCACTTCTCCTGACTGATGTTTGTATTGCATATTTAGAGCACATTCCTTTTCTTAGAGCACCCCAAAGCACAAAAGAGGCCAAGACAGTGCTCATTGGTACCCACACTAGCTAATTCCTACAGCATCAGAAGCATTGAATTCAACGCATGTTAGAGCCGAAAAGTACTTTAGACTTTACAGTTCAGCTCCCTCATTTTATAGATGAGGAAACAGAGGCCCTTTCAATGAGGAGGAGTGACTTGCCCAACCCAGCACACATCTCCTGGACCGGGTTCTTTCTGAAACACCACAACTGTGAGGCTTTATCCAGTTGTTCCTACTCTACCAGCAAATATGTGTCAGCATACACAAATGCATATGTGATCACATATTCATATATCAAACATACAGAAACAGCAAGGGGGCCTGTGATGATCTTTCCTCTCTGCCTCCAGGGACCAGGTACATCCATTCATTATTCCTTTCTTTGTTGATTCTTTTACTGATACATTCATTCAACGATTAAGTGATCCTCAAATATTTAGTGTACATCTACTGTATGCAAAGCACTGGGCTTGAGAAAGCAGAAAATAGGAAAAGCAAAGGTTGAATGGCAGAGAAGACTTAACACATGTGGGAAATAAATCATCACTGAGGTGTAAAGGTCCAGTGCAAAATGCAAGAGTTAGAGCAAGACAGCCCATTTCAGTAACCCAAAGAATGATAGAGATGGCTGACAGTAAATTTGCGGCAGCTGGAAAATGAAAAGCTAGGTGAGAAATAAACATCCATTAAAAACAGTCAAACAAATAAGCAAGGAAAATCTGTTAATTAAGGGCTCAGTAAAATGCGGTTTCCATGCTATCAAGCTCTGGTCTGTCTTATGCACCAGCGTAGCATCAACGCCTAGGAAATGGCCCGGCAGACAGTGGGTGTTCGACGAATGTTTGTAAACTGAATGGTGTAGGTGTAGGATGTGCACTCCTAGACCACGAGTCCTCAGTGCCTATCCTGAGGTGGGAATTTAAACCATAATTAAGTGGACTTGAGATGGCATACATGTCAAATGTTTGATCCAGAGCTTTGGGCCTTCTCATTATGGCTGGTTTTGAGGAAGTGACAGAATCTGAGGAGTGATTCTTAAGTGAGTTCATTCCTTGAGGAATGAACAGATACCAATTTTTTATTGTTTCAATATTTTTAAACAACTTTTATGTTCTGAAAAAGCTGGATATTTAAAAATATAAGAACACATTTATAAGGCTGCACATTTTTGCCTTTCAACTTGGGCTCCATTATGGCTTGGCATGTACTAGTCTTTACAGTTTTCAATATTTTGTTCATCATGTATTTTTTTTGCATTAATTTCAATTTTAAAAAATATTGCATTAATATTGTATTTATTTCTATTATGAATTTTTTGCTCCCCCACTCCTTAAGTTTTGTGCCCAAAGCTAGTGTCTAGCTTGCCTTAAGATAATCCTAACCCGAAGAATAACCCCTTGGATTTTCCTGATGGTCCAGTGGTTAAGAATCCACCTGCCATTGCAGGGGAGACTGGTTCCATCCTTGCTGCAGGAAGATTCTACACGCCCCAGGCAATAGAAGCCCTTGGCCCACAACTATTGAGTCTGTGCACTAGAACCGTCAAGCTGCAACTACTGAAGCCCACGCCCTACAGCCGGTGCTCTGCAACAAGAGGAGCCACTGCAATCGGAAGTCCACATTCCACAGCTAGAGAGTGGCCCCGCTAGCCGCAACCAGAGAAAACCTGTGAACAGTGACGAAGACCCAACACAGCCAAAAATAAATAAGTAAAACGAGTATTTTTTAAAAAGTACAGCCTCTTCCACATTGCTTCCTTGCAACCTTGGTGGGGTTTCTTTATACTTCAGGGTCAGATGAATCCGCCTTAGGAAACCCTGGAGAATGAAGTGACATGGAGAAAACAATAGGTGGGCCCTGAAAAGTTGGGAAAACTCACACCTTTAGCAATAAAATTGCATTTCAGATGCTCTATGGTAGATTCTAAAGGTGAATTTATTAATGTGAATTATTTTAAAGCAAGGGGTCACTTTGTTTATATCATATATTTGATTTTATATACTGGTTTTGGGGCTTCCCTGGTGGCTCAGACAGTAAAAAATCTGCTGGGTTTTTTACTCAAGGCATACATATGCCTTCTTGCTCAAAATGACTATTATCTTTACTTTTTCCCTCATTAATATACAAGAGAAAGAATAAGAGGGATATGAGATAGAAACTCACCAGTGGATGAAAACAGGGAACAACTGAGGGGAGCAATCTGTGAAAAGCCTCAGAAATCAGAAACTCTGACTTCTATTGGGACTGGGAGATCTGGGTGTGGGAGAGGAAAGTGTTTAAAACTCTTAATTCAGAACCAGTTTTAAATCTTCCCATAATAGTTAAATGGAATTTGTTATGGACAGAAATAATTAGTTCCTTTTATGAGGTCTAAAACAACTATAACTGTGCAAGATAATTTTATTGTTTTTTAAACTAATTATAAAAGTATTACATGCACATAGTTTATAAAGTTAGAACATATTACAATAGAGAAGAAAATAAAAATCACCCATAATCTTGCCACCCAGAGACAGCCATTGTTAGCACTTTAGAATATTTCCTTTCAGTCTTGTTACTATCTATGTGATATCATACTCCATTTGCAGTTCTGTATCTTTTTAACTTAATAGTATATTATTTCCCTTATATATTGAATATTTCCCTTATATTTTTAATAATATTGCATGAAGTCGCTCAGTCGTGTCCGACTCTTTGTGACCCCATGGACTGTAGCCTACCAGGCTCCTCTGTCCATGGGATTTTCCAGGCAAGAGTACTGGAGTGGGTTGTCATTTCCTTCTCCAGGGAATCTTCCCAACCCAGGGATCGAACCCAGATCTCCCACATTGCAGGCAGACGCTTTACCGTCTGAGCCACCAGGGATATATCATTTATAGGGCTTCCCAGGTGGTACTAGTGGTAAAGGACCCATCTGCCAATGCAGGAGACATAAGAGTTGTGGATTCAATCCCTGGGTTGGGAAGATGCCCTGGAGAAAGGCGTGGCAACCCACTCCAGTATTCTCTCCTGGAGAATTCCATGGACAGAGAAGCCTAGCAAGCTTCAGTTCATGAGGTCACAAAGAGTTGGACATGACTGAAGCTAGTTAGCTCAGTGTAGCACACATATTGTTTGTAATAACTGCATAATATTCCATCCTGTGGATTTAACAAGTCTCCTTTTGTTGGACATGAAATTTATTTTTAGTTATTGCCATTATGGAAATTCTGTAATAAATATATTTCTACATATTTTATTCACTGAATTTCTGTCCTTTGGCTTAGGATAGATTTCTAAAAGTGGAAATTTTTTTTTTTAGTTTTGAAGTCTTAGTTCTGTTTTACTTTTTTTAAGATGCAACACATGCTATTTCTCACTTTGCTATATATGCTTTCTACTGGTCTCTCTGCTGATTTATTGTCTATTAGCAATGCCATTGCAGACGGTGACTGCAGCCATGAAATTAAAAGATGCTTACTTCTTGGAAGGAAAGTTATGACCAACCTAGGCAGCATATTAAAAAGCAGAGTGCTATCTAGGTTGGTCATAACTTTTCTTCAAGGAGTAAGCGTCTTTTAATTTCATGGCTGCAGTCACCATCAGCAGTGATTTTGGAGCCCCCAAAAATAAAGTCTGACACTGTTTCCACTGTTTCCCCATCTATTTCCCATGAAGTGATGGGACCAGATGCCATGACCTTCGTTTTCTGAATGTTGAGCTTTAAGTCAACTTTTTCACTCTCCACTTTCACTTTCATCAAGAGGCTTTTTAGTGCTACAGTCCATGGGGTTACAAAGAGTCAGACATGACTTAGTTGACTGAACAACTGAATGACTGAACTGAAGCAATGCCAAGATTATAACAATTGGGAAAATGTATCAGCGAAAATGCTAATACTAGATATTTCAATCAGATTTTTTCTGATGACATCAAATGCTTTATTTTTTTCTTTAAAGATTCTTTGTGTTATTAAGAGTTACTAAGTGTTTGCCTGTTTTTTCTAATGCTTTTTTTTTTCTTACATTATGCTCAAGAGAATAAATAGGAATAAGTACAGTCTACTTTGTATTTCAACTCTTCAGACATTTGTTGTTGTTCAATTGTTCAGTCAACTGAGTCATGTCTGACTCTTTGTAACTCCATGGACTGCAGCATACCAGGCTTCCCTGTCCATCACCAACTCCCAGAGTTTGCTCAAACTCATGTACATCAAATCAGTGATACCATCCAACCATCTCATTCTCTGTTGTCCCCTTCATCTCCTGCCTTCAATCTTTCCCAGCATAAGGGTCTTTTCCAATGAGTCTTTGCATCAGGTGGCTAAAGTATTGGAGCTTCAGCTTCAGCATCAGTCCTTCCAATGAATATTCAGGGTTGATTTCCCTTAGGATTGACTGGTTTGATCTCCTTGCTGTCCAAGGGACTCTCAAGAGTCTTCTCCAACACCACAGTTCAAAAGCATCAATTCTTGGGCACTCCGCCTTCTTTATGGTCCAACTCTCACATCCATATGTGACTACTGGAAAAACTAAGAACCAGCGTTGCTTCAATATTAGGGTTGGTGAACTGAGGAAATGACCATGTTTCTTTTCCTTTCCAATTTTAGCTAATCTGACATTTTTCAAAAATTATGTAGACAGATTTCTTAGCACTCCCTCAGGCTGTTGGTTCTTGAGTTCGTGGATAAGAACCCCAAGGACCCTTGAGCAGCCTCTTGTTGTCTGCACACCCTCACCAGTCACCAGGTCTTTTCCTCCTACGTTGCCTCAGATGGCTGTACAAGTCCCGATGGAGCCAGGTCCCTCAGACCCTTGAAGAACCATTGTCCAGTGAGTTTAATGTAGTTGATGAGAGTTAGATACATCTTTGGAACCACCCATGATTATTGCATGACCTTCTCTCCTCCCCAGCTCCTAAAAATAATCAATATTCATCCTTGTTTCAGTACTTGTGTCAGAAACTGTGCTAAACTCCTTACAAATATCATCTATCACATAGCTACTTTATGAAATGGTTACTATTATTATTCCCATTTTACAGATGAGGAAACTAAGGCCGAAAGACCACATAGTTCAGACACCCGAGCCCATGTAGTCACTGTGCTCTGCAGCCCACATGCATATTCTCACACCTTGGTTTCACTCTCTGAGTGGACAGGATCTGTTAGGTGCCTAATGGCAAACTGAACTCGCCTGACAGGAGATAAGAGAGAAGAAGCTCCTCAGTTTGTCTGGGGATGGAAGAATGAGGTAGAGACAGATCAGCAATTAAATGCCAAAGTGAGGCTCCTCCCTTCTCCTTCCGGAGTCTCTCCTCTCTCTTAGAAGCTGCTCTGTTTCCCTGGCCTCTCCTTCACCCCAGGAACTCTTCCTGACTCGGCATTGCCCAAAGTTCACCTCTTCAGTAATCTAATGGCTACAGCTCCTGACAAAGTGGCTCTCGCTTGAACAATACCGAGACTGGAGGAGACACTTCCTCTTTAACCTCTGCTGAGCTCTGCTCTGTCCAGACTAGTCTGCTCGCTCAGAATTCACAAAGCATACCTCATAATGCCTGGCTGAATATTACATCGAACTGCTACTCCAGCCTATCCTCATCTCCCAAATTAAAGTCTCTTGGAGAACCAGTGTGTAGAAAAACCTTCAGATCAGAGCATTGAGGCCTAGTTTCTCACCCTCTGTCTGCCATGGATTCAGCCGGCATTTTGCAAGTGCCTATAATAGGCCAGGTGGTTGTCTAGACAAAAGAAAGCACAACCAGATAAGAAATATGGGTGCCTGTCCTTGAGAGACTCCAATGGGGAGCCATGAACATTAGATCAACTAACTTGTTATTGTTGTTCAGTGGCTCAGTAGAGTCCAACTCTTTGCAACCACATGGACTGCAGCATACCAGGCTTCCCTGTCCTTCACCATCTCTCAGAGCTTGCTCAAACTTACGACCATTGAGTCAGTGATGCCATCCAACCATCTTGTCCTCTGTCGTCCCCTTCTCCTCCTGCATTCCATCTTTCCCAGCATCAGGGTCTTTTCCAGTTATTCATCATTTTTGGATCAAGTGGCCAAAATGGAGCTTCAGCATCAGTCTGTGCAGTGAATATTCAGGATTGATTTCCTTTAGAATTGACTGGTTTGATAGAAGGGTAATCAATATTTTCATTGTCTGATACAGATTGGTAGTCTCTCCATGTCCCACCTCCATCTCTGAAGGTGTCTGCCTGCCAGCAGATTGCTGTAGAATACAGTACTGAATGTGCCACTTCCTTGTTTGAGACTTTCAATGATGTTCTATCACCAGAGAGGCAAAACCTTGACTTAGACTGCCGTGTAAGTCTCTTCATAGCTTGACATCTACCTGCCCATCTTGCTTCAGCTCTTTCTGTCCCACATGTCCCTGCACACAACCAGGCCAACTATTTCATTTTGTGTTTTCTGTCTCCTCTCCCTGTAACCTTTTCCAATCCCCAAAGTGAAAGTGTTAGTCACTTAGTCATGTCCAACTCTTTGCAACCCCATGGACTGTAGCCAGACTCCTCCGTCCATGGAATTCTCCAGGTAGATCAGGAAGGGGATCTTCCTGACCCAGGGATCAAACCTGTGTCTCTGCACTGCAGGCAAATTCTTTATTGTCTGAGCCACTGGGGAAGTTCATGCCTTTGGGTTCCCTCTGTGTCCCGTGCCTATGTTTAACAGCTCTTCTCACTCCATTTGTCTCTTCCACTTGACTGTGAGTTTTGGGGAATGATGACTGAGACTCGCACAGTGTCTAGCTCATGTGCTGACTCTTTGTGACCCCATGGACTGTAGCCCACCAGGCTCCTCTGTCCATAGGGATTCTCCAGGCAAGGATACTGGAGTGGGTTGCCATGCCCTTCTCCAGGGGATCTTCCTGACCCAGGGTCTCCTGCATTGCAGCCAGATTCTTTACTGTCTGAGCCACCAGCTCCCAATATGGGTGCTTAATGAATGTTTTGTTGATTGAAAGAGGAAGGAGAAAACCCAAATGATTCTTAGGCTGTATAGAGTGATTGTATTTCAACAGTTTGATCCTCCCAAGCCCCTTAAATAATCACACAGGAGAACTACTGTCTGTTTATGTCCAGTCCTCATGGTGGGAGCAAGTAAATATCTCCAGGTCTCTTGTACTAAGGAAAGAAGCCTGTAATTGCTCATACTTCTCTTCAGAGGAGCATTTATTCTAATAGTGGAGACCTTCTGGGCTACTCTGGTTCAATGATTATCATCAGGTGTAATTCCGTAAGACAGAGTCTTGAATAACCCAGTCAGGAATGAATCAAAAGCTCAACACCATTCTGATTTGGCCCCAGTATGCAGTGCAGACAGCACAGCCAGTGGGGATCCACCAGGATAGTAAGCGACTCAAGGTAGAGAAGCAGGGAGGACTGGCTGGGAATTTGGTTGGGATACTGAGGTCTTCAGAAAGCTTCAAAACTAAAGAAGTCTTCAGTTCTTACCTTCTTTATCTCAGTCAACTCCAGAAATACTTTCTGTGTCCCAGCTTCCACAGTCCCTCCACTCCTATCCCAGGACCAATGCCTGGCCAGTTCTTTCTCTTGGGGAAGCTTGGGTCCAGATTTCTACTTTCCTGATTAATTTCCAAGAGAAGACCTTGACCAGAAAACCAACTCACAAAATCACCCTTGGTTCCAGCCCCACTGTGGTCGACCTCACCAGCCTGGGAAGTTTTTTTCTATGGGAAAGAGGAGTGTATTCAAATGTGAATACCCTCATGTGAAAATGAAAGTCGCTCAGTTGTGTCTGACTCTTTGCAACCCCAGGGACTATACAGTCCATGGAATTCTCCAGGTCAGAATACTGGAGTGGGTAACCTTTCCCTTCTCCAGGGATCTTCCCAACCCAGGGATCGAACCCAGGTCTCCTGCATTGCAGGCAGATTCTTTACCAGCTGAGCCACAAGGGAAACTCAAGAACACTGAAGTGGGTAACCTATCCCTTTTCTAGTAGGATCTTCCTGACCCAGGAATTGAACTGGGGTCTCCTGCATTGCAGGTGGATTCTTTACCAAATGAGCTATCAGGGAAGCCCTCATAGCTGACCTCTAGCCTTTGGGTCACTCACAAAAGCCATATCTGAGAATCTTCTTGGATTTTATAACCTATGCTTGCCTCTTAGCATGATCATCTGCCTCATTTATAAAGATAAATAGAATTTAGAAAAGGTTCTTCTTTAAATCTTGGGTGCCTAATGCAAAAAGCCAACTCATTAAAAAAGACCCTGATGCTGGGAAAGATTGAAGGCAGGAGGAGACAGGGACAACAGAGAATGAGATGGTTGGATGGCTTTACCAATTTGTTGGACATGAGTTTGAACAAACTCCAGGAGACTGTGAAGCACAGGGAAGCCTGGCGTTCTGCAGTCTATAGGGTCACAAAGAACTGGACATGACTGAGTGACTGAACAGCAACTTCTTTAAATCTTGAATCTAATTTTAAAATTTCTATTTTTCTTTCCTATTATATGCCCTGTTCCTCTCTTGAACTTGCTCTGCCCTCTCTCCCTTTTCTCTCTCTCTCATACACACACATACACACATGCACACACGAGTACCTTGATTGTTTTCCATTGTCATATCTTTGTTTATGCTGATCTACCTGCCTAGCATTGATATTTACCTAAATCCAACTTCTCTTTCAACGAATATAGTAAAGTTGCAGGATATAAAATCAACACACAGAAATCTCTTGCATTCCTATACACTAATAATGAGAAAGTAGAAAAAGAAATTAAGGAAACAATTCCATTCACCATTGCAACGAAAAGAATAAAATACTTAGGAATATATCTACCTAAAGAAACTAAAGATCTATATATGGAAAACTATAAAACACTGATGAAAGAAATCAAAGAGGACACTAATAGATGGAGAAATATACCGTGTTCATGGATCGGAAGAATCAATATAGTGAAAATGAGTATACTACCCAAAGCAATCTATAGATTCAATGCAATCCCTATCAAGCTACCAGCGGTATTTTTCACAGAACTAGAACAAATAATTTCAAGATTTGTATGGAAATACAAAAAA
>SJYT01038228.1:0-43114 GCA_006410635.1 Cephalophus harveyi | reverse complement strand
CTATTATACAGAGTGAAGTAAGCCAGAAAGAAAAACACCAATACAGTATACTGACACATATATATGGAATTTAAAAAGATGGCAATGATGACCCTGTATGCGAGACAGCAAAAGAGACACAGATGTATAGAACGGACTTTTGGACTCTGTGGGAGAGGGAGAGGGTGGGATGATTTGGGAGAATGGCATTGAAACATGTATACTATCATGTAAGAATGAAGCACCAGCCTATGTTCAATACAGGATACAGGATGCTCGGGGCTGGTACACGGGGATGATCCAGAGAGAGGAAGTGGGGTGGGATGTGGGAGGGGGATTCAGGATTGGGATCTCATATACACCCATGGTGGATTCATGTCAATGTATGGCAAAACCAATACGGTATTGTAAAGTAAAATAAAGTAAAAATTAAAAAACAAAAAAAACAAAAAAAACAACTTCTCTTTCAAAATCAATCTAAGCCAGTCTTCTTCCAGTAGACTGATCATGAAGATTCTTACAGTACTTTCCTCCTCCAAGCCCATTCTTAGCACTCACTGCATTGTGTTGAAGTGGGATATTAATTGGTCTTTCTCCAGACGAGGTTCTAAGCTTCTTAGAGAAAGTCTCCTCCTTATCGGTATCTCTCTCAGGACCCAGCTCATGGTAGACACTCAGTAAATACTGGCCAAACTCAATGCTTCTGTGGCGCTTTCTCTGAGCGTGGCAGCCCATGCCAATTCCTTCCTCCTTCCAGCTCTGTTCACACTACTCAGGACTGTGTAGTTTGATGCCTATAACTGTTCTTAAATTGGTTCATGCTCTGTTAGTTTTGTTCTTGCAGTTAGATTCTCAAAGCTGGAGACCACATCATATATTCCTTCTGTCACCCCAGTGTGCCTAGAAGTGCTGGGTGGAGAGAGGCATAAAAAGTAATAGTCAATTATTGAAAATTATGATTGTATTATTATAACTGTGAAGGTGAAGGTGAAGTCACTCAGTCGTGTCTGACTCTTAGCGACCCCATGGACTGCAGCCTACCAGGCTCCTCCATCCATGGGATTCTCCAGGCAAGAATACTGGAGTGGGTTGCCATTTCCTTCTCCAGGGGATTTTCCCGACCAGGGATCAAACCCAGGTCTCCCACATTGGAGGCAGCCACTTTAACCTCTGGTAAATTGTAAATTATGCTTTCTCAGAAAGGAAGGGCTGGTCACAAACTGATCATGAACCACAGCAAAACAGAGGGATTTGAATAATTATGCGGCCTCTGATTTTCTCAGGAGTGGTATTGTCCTGGTCAAATATGGTGAGTTTTAGTTTTTGCAACTAAGTTCCATTTACTGGGAACATTTTATGAGCCAGGCATTTTATTGACCACGTTAAAGTCATGAAGACACTGCAGGACAGGTCAGATAATTTTGTCCCCATTTTACACTTAAAGAAATGGAAGTTCTGTAGGGTTTGCTGACTTGCCCAAGGTCACCCAGTTAGAAAAGATCCAAGAGCCAAACCCAGTTTTGTGAAGTTCCACAGCCTGGACTCGCTCTGTGCATTACAAAGTTTAGCCTGGCCAAACTCTCTCTGAGCCTTCTTTCCTGTTGTTCCTCAGTCACTAGAAAGATTCTACCACTATGTGAGTCTCTGGTTCAGAGAACCAGAGGTGGCCAAGTTTACTGAGTTCCTGTTGGCGATCCTGGATGTCCAGTTTTTCCCTGGGGCTGTGGAAAGCCTAGAGGCTCCTACATTAATCTGGTTTACCCAGAATCCAAGAGGCTGGGAGTGACCTAGGGCCAGTAAGGAGGCTCCCAAGGGTCAGTGCTAATTGGGGCAGATGCCCTAGGGGTACATAGCCCAGACTGTTCCCAAGGAGTTCAGCTGGAACCAGATTGCCTCAGGAATGTGAGTGAAGCAAACAACTGCTTGATTGTTTGAGCCCCTACTCTTGGTACCGGGTGCTGCTTTCCAGCTAAATGTAGGCCAACAGGATTTCTGAAAACTGTTTGCGAAGCTGAACTGCAACACTTCCTTCATTTGCATTTAAAAAATAAACTCAGCCTGCAAATGGGCATTAGCCAAGCCCTTCCTGAAAGTTGAGAGAAAGTGTAATGCAATAGACCTCAGCCCCCCAAAAGCTCCTCTCCCCAATCCACATGCAAGCAGGGGTGGGTTTGTTTTGTAAGCCTCTCTTTCTGTCTCAACTCTAGCTAGAGGCCTTGAACAAGGAGCAGGTGCCTTTCTTCTGTGGTGAAATGGACTTTTCAAGGGACTTGCAGGTAGTACTAGAACTTCGCTCTAGCACTACTACTTTAGACTCTTCATCTTGCTGCTGCTGCTGCTAAGTCACTTCAGTCGTGTCCGACTCTGTGTGACCCCATAGACGGTAGCCCACCAGGCTCCCCCGTCCCTGGGATTCTCCAGGCAAGAACACTGGAGTGGGTTGCCATTTCCTTCTCCAATGCATGAAAGTGAGAAGTGAAAGTGAAGTCACTCAGTCGTGTCCGACTCAGCGACCCCATGGACTGCAGCCCACCAGGCTCCTCCGTCCATGGGATTTTCCAGGCAAGAGTACTGGAGTGGGGTGCCATTGCCTTCTCCGAGACTCTTCATCTTACATGTCCTACATTTTAAGCACATGTTTATAGCCATCCCCACTCCATAGTGTCCATCACTAGAATTAAGCTTAGGACAACACCTTGATTCCCTTCTTGCTATCTCAATGAAATGACTCAGTATCAATCAGAAGTGGCTACCACTTTCTCTGGCCAGCCAATCTGCTCCTGCCCTCTCATTCCTGAACTCCTACATCACATGGTCAGCTGAGAGTTTTGTGCACCATTTACTGGGTTTGGAGAAAGCGGTTGCTTCTCTATTTCTAGTCTTCTGTATCTCTTGCAATTAGATCCAGTCTACGAAATGATAATAATATGCAAATAAAATATAAACTTGGCAAATTTAATCTCATCATAATATTCCCACTTTTCCAAAATAAAAACTCACTATAAATGTACCAGGATATAGCCTTTTGGGTCTCACTGATTTTAACTCAGGGAAAAATATATCTGCTTACAGAATGAGTTAACACAAGCAAATTAAGGTTTCTAGATGAGTTCTGAAGATGACCTCCATCTTTTTTTTTTCTCCTTCTGGACTTTATTCACATCAGTATTTCCTTACACATGAAAGATGTCACCACTGCCTTGATTGTTCTCTGTGGGCAGATGTGGCTGAAATGGACAATAAATAATCAACATATGGCTAATGTATTATAAATAAAATGATAGGGACAATTTCAGGAAATTTTTTTTCCCCCTAAAACATTTTCCTGCCTTTTGAAACTTACATTTATCATCCTAAAAGAATGGAGTTTTTAAAGGAAGCAGTAGGTAGAGTCATCTGTTAGATATTCTTGCCTTAGAGGACTAAACAAAATTATTATTTTTCATTGATTTAAATGCAGTCCTGGGTTGTGTTTGCATGTTTGGTGATGGTATTTATAAAAACTATGATTGTTGGAATAGCTAGGGGCTGGGGAGGGGTAAAGACCTATTCAGAGAAGTTTCATTTGTTTTCTGTGTCTATAGTCAAATTACTTATAAATGATATGCCATGTTACATAATGTTTGCAATTTTTTTGGTCAGAAACACATACATGTGCTGTGGGGTTGAATTCACCAAGACTTCATTTTAAATCATGTAGGTCTCTCAGCCATTTCCACCAAAATGTGGTAAAATGCAGAAGTTGGCAATTCGATTTTATTCTGCCTTTCAAGAAGGAAGGCCAGATAAGCTTTGCTTGTTCACGTCAGTGATAATATTCATCAGGGAGGCCTACATCTAATTCTGTAGGCTCACTATTGCTTTGTTGTACTGTCATTTTTGAACCTCAATCTTTTCTCCCTTTCTCTCTCTCTCCCACTCCTTCTCTTTTTTTTAATGACAGCAAAAAGTTTCTTAAGAGCTTAACTTACAGCCAAGTGCCGGCTCCCCTATTTCATTTGTCCTGCTTCCCCACAGCACTCGTACTTTATGTTCAGGCAGAGGTGAGGTCAGTTCTCAGGGCCTGGCGCTCTGGACACCCTCAATGATGACCTCATTAGAGTCACAGATGTTTGCTGCACTTTGGGAGATCTGGAAAAAACAGAGCAGTAAACTAGGCCAGCTTGCAGTAAGGCTGTTACCCACAATTCAAGATAAAATGCTGGATAGTTCCCACTAGGTTCTGGTCGGCTAGGAAACGGCAACTTATTAATCTTGTGTCAGAGAGCCAGCTGCAGCCGTGGCAGTTACCATATTTCACCACCAACTCCATGTCTGGACAGCCATTGTCTTTTTTTTATGAAAAAACTCTACAAATCAGCTGCGTTCTCTCTCTGCCTCTCCCTCTCGGTTCCCCCTTTAACTTAGCAAAGCCCCCGCTCGTCCTCCTTGGAGAAATGGCACTCCAGCCCTGATTGAGTTCGGGTGTGTCGTCCGTCCTGTGGTTGGTTTACTAATTCAGAGGGGCTGCTTACTTTCCAACTTTAATGATATTCCCTCAGCATATCACTTTGGTTGCCTGGCGACCGGATTTGAGCTAGGCCTCTCATTTGATTCCCACACATCAGACCCTGAAAAGCACTTTTTTTTTTCCCCGTCCCTCAGCTTTTGATTCTTTCTGCTCTGAAACCCTTCCCCCTGCGGTGTCGGTATGGGTGGGCAGAGCGGGGTAGAGGAGGGCAAGGGTGAAGCGCGGCCTGTGGTGCAGTGGTCACACATCAAGGCCTCCACACAAAGCCTCCAGGAACCCTTCCTGACAAACACAAATTCCCCTCAGAAAAAGCAAATTTGGCTTTCCCTTCATAGTGTGGGTGTCATTTTAAGACTTTGCTTAGATACTTTATTAAATCTGATGCTTTTCATTGTTTTTCATGCCGTTTCTCACCAAAGACTTCCTCTTATCAACAAGTTGCTCTAGGACTGAGCAAACAGATTCAGTGAAGGACTGAAATCATCTCATAAAAGAGAGCCTGTCACCTGTGTCCTTACAGGTTTTAATATTATAATGTGTCTGCTAGTAGAACTGTCTGCTTTAATTTTGCTGTAACACACTCCTTTTCCCACAGTGAAGAACATTTTATGCCAAAATCTGCATGCTAAAATTCAAACTGCTGCTGCAGAAGAAAATGGAAGATTTGCCTCTTTGGGTCTTTTTTAAAGAAAAATCGAGATGCTTACATCCATTGTTTGGAAAGGCTCAAGTGAGAAAAATTGCAATGAACATGTATATGTGTGTTTTGTGGTTGAGGAGACCCCAAAAAAGAAGAAAAAAAAAGAAAGTAAAAGAAAAATTCATATGAAGTGCATTTGAAATTTTCCATAGTATTACTTCAGTCATTTGAGTGAAATTTCAAGTGCTGTGATTGTGTTCAGTAACAAAAAACAGTGGGAGAATTTAATGAGCTAGTTAGTTGTACTGACTAGAGTTAGTGCCTATCCCGATACATGCAGATTTCAAATATACATGTATACAGTTTATATATGTATTTACATACCTGTCTATACAGTTAGATGGATATTTGTAGATGGCTCTTAAAATATTAAAATCTCCACACCCATGTCTTTTTTGATGATCAGTCTATTGTAAAATGTAGTTCAAATATTCGTGTTAAAGTTTATTTTCTCACAGATCCCTGAAAGCTTTGCTCATGTAACTCCCATTCTCATGTGCAAATCCCCTGTGTATTGATGAGCGAATGGACTTCTAATTCCACACTAGAGCTGAAAGTAGGATTCTTAACCTTTACTCTCATTGTTGAACTTATATTAGGCTAACAAAAGTTCTTTACTCTTTTTTCAGCAATGATTAAAAATGTATACAAAGTTACTACTTTTCCACTAACACCTTTTTGGATTCCTCCCCATACGCTCACCCCCACATCATCCTCCATTTTCCATACTTGCAATGTCTGCTACCTGCTCTGTGATTACTTACTTAGTTACTAAGTAGTTAAGGGAGACAGTTTCATACTGTACATTCCTACATGCCAAAAAAGAATGCTTTCAGATTAGTGCTAAGCTTCGTTTTTCTTCTGTTCAGAGTTGTAATTAATACGTTATTTGCATTTTAGCTGTGCAGATGGGCAAAGTAGATATCTATTTATACATTCAGTTATTGTAATATTTGGTAGCGTTATACTTCATGTGTGCCAAGAACATTCTGGTTTTTGAAAACTGTATGATATATATATTAAACCCAGTAGATATTGAATGAATATTATATAAAATATTTCTATGGTAAGAGCTACTAATAAAACAAGATAAGCAGACTCCCTTCAATTTTATTTTTTCCTTTTGAATTGCATGATTGGTAGATCAGACCAAGAAGATAAAATTCAATATAAAAATACAGTATAACTGCACCAATGCCAGCATCTCATATTTGGGCTGTGATTAAGGAGGCAGAGGGTCAAGTGGAAAAGAAAATCCAATTGTTTGCAGGGAACTAGTCGGGGAAGCGGGCAGTAGGGGTGACATTTGGATACTCAAGACAGAGTGAGTGGAATGACTTAAATAACTGTGAAGAATATCTCAAACATCCTTACCAAAAAAAAAGTCAAAACCCCCAATAAAGAGTTGACCTGAGTTTTTGTGATTTTTCATTAATATTCAAATGTTAAAAACTAAAACTAAAAATCAATACTGCACTCTTCCTCTAATTTAATGCAAAGTACAATTATTATTCTATTTATTCTCTATTTCCTCACTCTAATTGAATCTAAGCTAGAAATTAAAAAAAACCTAGGAACACCTTAAGAAAGAATTTCCTTAAAATATTTTCAGTCTTGCAAATATCAAGTTTCTAAAAATCCTGTGATGGAAATCTGATCATTTCTAGTTCTTTTTCAGAGTGTAGACCACTGGATAGGCCTGTATTTTTGGATGCTTGCCTAAATTGTTTTGTCTGCAATTCCCACCACTAACTACTCACCTAGGCTGCAGAACTGTCCTCTGATTCTACAGACCCTTGTATATTTGAAAAGAACAGAGAACATGAGTAGAGAATGGGTGGTGTTTCACTCCTTTTCTCTGTAGAGGACAAAAGAGAATCAAGCTTGAGTATGGAAAAAGAAAGGCTTATTGGTCATAAATGGATGACCATCAGAAACTTAGAATTATATTGTAGTTAGTTATTTTCATGGTGACAGGGTGTACATTTATGTAAGTTAAAAGAACAGGGAGAAAAAAATTTTGGTTTATGGTTGTTGACCCAAATGAGTGCTTCATTAGCAAAGAACTCACCATGATTTGTACTATTATTATCATCATCGATGTGTGTGCAAAGCGTAGTCATATTAAAAGTAGTAAATATGTCCCACACCCAACTGGCAACTTGCTATTGTTTATATGCTGCTTTTATAAATGATGCCTATAAATACTGAGGCATTTCCGTAAGTTGCAACTTAGGGAAATGAATAAAAAATGGGGAAATCTGGATATGTGTCCTTATCCTTGTCATGATACCTGAGCTTCAGTTTCTTAAGCTGTGTAGCCAGAGAACTGAGTCATGTAGTTTCCTAATAGTTTTCAAAGAATCCTTACTATATGTTCTACAGTCTCTGTGAGGAAGGGCCTCAGTGATGATTCCTGTTTCTGTGTCATGGAGAAGAAAAAAGTTTCATGTGCATGTGTGTGAAAATGCTTAAGAACCACATGACTATTGGGGCCTTTCTAACATGATACCACTCAATTGGATCCACATGGTGAATATCTGCATTATCAAAAGTTTTAAAAACAAAGGCTCATGAAGTGGGAGGAATACAAAAAAAGAAACCACCACCCAATGTTGACTCCCAGAAGAAATCGGAAACCCCTCAATTTACTTCTCTTTGTGCATCTGAAAGCTTTTAAAAGTCAAGACAGGCTTCTTTTTGAACATTTCTAGGCGATCTCACTGTTCTTGTTGTTGCATGCACCGAGTTTAAATTCTCAGCACAGATGAACACAGCCCAGCGGAAGTTCTAATCCTCAAAAAGTAGACAAATAACAGGGAAACTCCAACGGCCCCTTAATACAGCTGAGCTCTCAGGCCTCCCCGGGATGTGGGATTCTGAGTGGTGCCCGAGTTGGGGTTGCTATTTTGTTTGTCCCCATGAGCCCCACCTCGGCGTGCCGATGCACTGATGTAAGAATTCCAAATGAGCTTGCTCAGAAGGGCCCAGATTAGCTGGGTTGCTAGGATCTCGCCATTCCAACCCCCTTTTCCACTTCAGTGGACTGAGCTTTTGACACTATGAAAAGCACCATTTAAAATTAATTAAAGCTTCTTATTTGGTACCAAATCTCATCACTGCCGACTACATTTAATATGTTTTATGTGTGGCTTTAAGTCCCTGTCGCATCATGTGTTGTATGATCCTGCAATGAAGCAGCTGCAAGTTAGAAAACACAGAAGCAACCTGAATTTAGCTCTTTGCTGTTTTATCTGGTGTGTTAAACTACAAAGCTGGTGTTCTAGTCTCCTGGGTAATGCAGATTTCACTAAATGATAGAGTGGTGTCTTGTGTGGCATTGAAGGCAGGAGATCTGAGTTCTAGTCCTGCTCAGTCACTAATTTGTTACTAGGAGGATGGGCAAAATAGTTAATTTTTTAAAACTTCAGTTTCTTCGTCTGTAGAAAAAAAGGGCTAGCCTGGAATCTCATACAGTAAATTTAGTTGGAATGTTTTAGGACTCTGAGTGTAGGAAGCAGGGATGTACTGAAGGTTAGACTCCCAAGTTTTGGGTCAAACTGATCTAGGTTTAAATCTTGGTTTAATAGTCTAGTGTACAGCGTTGAGCAAGCGACCTTATGGCTTGTTCAAACTCTCAGCTTTATCATCTGTAAGATGAGGTTAATAACTGTACCTCCCACATAGGGATTTTTGTGAAGATTAAACAAGATAATGCATGTAAGTACTTAAACAGTACCTCATGCATAATAAGTCCTCAATAAATGTGAGCTACTATCATTATAAAAGCTGTAAAAGGGATCATTTGCTGCTGCTGCATTTGGATTCACTATCATTAATAATCAAAGTCGTGTCAATTTTCAACTCCCAAACATATGCTAGAAACGTCTTCAAATTCAAGACATTTTGTCACTTAAATGACCCACAAATTATTTTCCAGTCTATTTGCTTCAAATGACTGATTAATAACTCTCTCCAAAGTCAGAGGCCAACTTGTCCATCTCATTGTGTTTTTCCAAAAACAATGTATCAACTAGATTAAATAATAATAGTAATAAAAATAAAAACTTTAAGGCACAGGAAAATCTTGCAGGCAGACAAAAAAGAAGCAAAACCTTAAAAAAAAAAAAAAAAAAAAAAACTGTAACACAAATACAAGTAATTTGCTTGACTCATCTGCTTCCAGGGGTCTTGGCTTTTTATGGTGCCATTTTTAACACAGTTTGCATTGCTAAATTATATTACATATTTGTTTGGACTGTGGCAATCCCTCCTCAGTCTTTTGTGCATATGATTTAACAGAGGGAAAAAAGAAAATTTGAGAAGAAGAGAGTATGATAATCCTGAATTGCATACCAGAAGACTTGTGCATGTGGTAGACGAAAGTTTTTGTTTATTGACTGGTGAATCTATAAAAAAAAAAAACAAAAAAAAAACTGTAACACAAATACAAGTAATTTGCTTGACTCATCTGCTTCCAGGGGTCTTGGCTTTTTATGGTGCCATTTTTAACACAGTTTGCATTGCTAAATTATATTACATATTTGTTTGGACTGTGGCAATCCCTCCTCAGTCTTTTGTGCATATGATTTAACAGAGGGAAAAAAGAAAATTTGAGAAGAAGAGAGTATGATAATCCTGAATTGCATACCAGAAGACTTGTGCATGTGGTAGACGAAAGTTTTTGTTTATTGACTGGTGAATCTAGTGAGAAATACATGCTTGTATAATCAGTCGTCATGTGTAAGTAATCCAGTATTTGAAGTTTCTTGAAGATTTAGCAAAAGATATCACATTTGTTATCCATGAAAAAATTTGACATTCAGCAAATAGGGTGCTTCTTAAAACATCATTGTATCCTTCTATTTTTAAATTTTTCATCCAGTTCACACTCTGAAATATAGTATTAGAAAAGCATCACCATAAAAACTACACAGAAAAGCAGACTGATGTGCACAATAAGTGGTGAGGAACCTTCCATTTACCTGATGCAGCAGCATAAAACACAGGCAGCTGCTCTGTTAATGCTTTAAGCAAGGTCAGGAATCAGCCCACGTTTTAAACAAGTGACTAATTCAAACTGGAAAATTCTTTGGTTACAGTAGTTTGTGGAGCTGTCCTGAATAGAAATGCTCTGCAAAGCTTTTCCATTATTAGGTAAAGCTTTCATTATTAGGTATCCGTTGGGAAGCTTATAGATCTGTGTATTGTCTTAATTCTAAAACTTCTGGCAAGTTATTACCTCTGAGTCTCAGTTTCTTCATCCATAAAATGGGAAGCACAATAATATGTTTCTCATGAGTTCATTGCAATGTGTCATTCATGCAACATTTGCAGTATCTGCTATATATTCTGTGCCTGTTACTGGTGCAAGTTTTCACTAAATGCTGTTTGCCATCGCTGGTGTTACAGCAGGGCATGAAAAAGGGTTTAGATATTATTGTGCTTTACCACGAGATTGATCACATCTGAGCCATCCCTACCAACATTATGTGTAGTTTGGTTTAATAGGAAATCAAAACAAAACCCTGAGAAACATATGATTATCTCAAAAAGCACCAGAATGCTTTTCTCAGTGTAGGAGTGCTCCAAATACAAGGGGTTTTCTAGGAGGAGCAAATAAAACTATTTCCTTGCATAGAACCAGCCTTAACATTTAATAGCCAGCATACAGCTACTTTCAAAAGAAAGCCCTACTGTTCTGGACCTTTTGTTTCCTGGGTATGACTGGGAATCTCTGTGTATGACTGAGATCAACAGCTAGATATCCAGGAGCTGGCAGATCAAATATTATTTCCCTCTAATGTTGCTGTTTGCAACTTAGCAAAATACTAGTATGTTTGTTTGACCCTCTAGCTAGGTAAAACAGTTAATTAATAAGAGTCAAATAGAAGTAAGTAGGGAAAAATTATACAGTTATTAGTTATACTTTTTAAAAAGAGGAAATAAATATGAAAATGTTTATTCCCCTTCACAGGCAATGATAAAATATGCACTCAGTTTAAATTTTATTTGTGTTTGTGTTTCCCTTAAGTTTTATCATTGTAACATTTTATTAAGTTCAACTCTTAAATGTTTTCAGTTGCAAAAAGATATTTATGATTCTTAATGTATTGCTCTAACAAAACAATTTATTTGGTAGCAATGGGATCCACGGTGGACATGAGATTTGATAAAATATTAAAATATGTCTCCAAGCAGATCATTTTGTTGCTAAAAAATGTAATTTTAACTAAAATTATTACAAATGACTGTGTTTCTTAATGTGTGTATATATATATATATACACTGAGAAGTCTTGACATATCTCCCATCTACTATTGCATCATGCAAAAAAATAACACAGATACTAATTGCTTTTTCTCCCACTTAGTGTTAAAAAATTATTTTAAGCCAGAAAAAAATTAATCAATTTACATGAGCTTTGATAGCAAGCAAACTGTGAATAAACGTTTCTGTTTTCATCCTGAGAATCTATAATAACATAAAGAAGATAATTAATGATGACAAATCAGTCCTTCTGAACTGTAACTATAGAAAGAAGCTGGTTTTATTTCTTAAATGTGATAAAAACAAAGTGACCTCACTAATACCTGCTCAAGTTCGGTAAAAAGTGATCTTTCAAATAACCTCAATCCAGAGTCAAGGTATTTAGTGACATCTTGTTAGTGAAAAGCGGCAAACCATATAACCTGCATTGAGTAGAATACAAATAAATGAGTAGAGCTTTTATAAGTCAAAACACAGCAAGGCAGTCCATTTGCTTTCCAAATTAATGTTGCTACTAGAGGCTACCAGAATAAGTGGTAAAGTTATTCAATCTCTGCTACACATATAATAATAATATTAAAATTAAGAATTATCTATAGCAACAATAGCCAAATAATTGCCCACAGAGATGTAAAATTAAATGCAAAGTTAGTTTGGTGTATAATTTGATCAATTTATAATTCCTCAGGTGATGTTTCTGTGTTTGAACTCACATGACTAATATCCCCTCTCCACTTTTGTTAAGCTCCATTTTGAACACAGATTTATCTCAAATGAATCTCTAAAGAGAAAAACAATGTAAGTACACATTCTCCTTTCCTGTCAGAATAGAATCAACAAGGGATTAATCCCTTGTTGCAGGTTTGTTTTTTGTTTTTGTTTTTGTTTTTACATCCTCCCCACTCTTTCCTTCTACCTCCAAAGACTAGGGACTTCTGCTTCCCTTGTTTTCCTAGAGACTCTTTGAAAAACATCAACCGCTCCCCCCACCCCCGCCTCCCCCAGTAGGCTTTAGGAAGTTTGCTGATCCTATCAGCTTAAGCTACATTCACAGGAAGGCCCAGTACCCAGGCTCACTGTCTGAAACTGGGTGAAGACATCAGACTCTCTGCTTGCTACTGGTGTATGACTAAGATTAAACATTAATAACTGGGTATTTGGAACTGATTGATCAGTTAGGATTTCACCCTCAAGTTCCTAAAAATAATTTTCACCTTGTACCAATCACCTCTCTTTAAATGCTGGCTGAAATATCAGAGTAACTATGGATTAAGGCAAAGTTTTCTGGTCTTAGAGAGGAGACCAATACCTAATTTTGAATTCAGCATCCTAATTTTGAACATCCTCAGCTCAAAGGTTGGGGTTGCTCAATTTGACACAGCTAAAGAACATCAATGATTTCACACTTAGGAGTTGGTGAAATACTTCAGATTTGAAAATAGATTTGTTTCCTGTGAAATTGGGTGAAATGCTCATTAACCATCAAGAAAAAGATGTTCCCAGGTTTTACCATTTGGAAAGAATAGGGGAAGAGTGTCATTGCAATGATAGTATCAGATATAAAGCTATGGGAGCTTTACACCTGTACTATGTAAGGATAAGAGAAGGTAATTCCCCTATTTGGTTGGAAGAATGAAATCCTAGTTTCTACTAGTTAATTAAGCAGTTAGCATAAACATCTTAGATGGACCAAACAGCTCCAGAGGCAAAGTCCTTAGAACCAAAATAAGTGTGCTTTCCTTAACTTCATAAAAGTACTAGAAGAGGACTAAAGGAAAAATCAAGTATTCATAATTTTGTGTACTTAGCTCCAAGCAGTACAAATAATAAATGTGTTTTCTGATTTTAAAAAATCTAGTTTTTAATCCATTAAGATAAGTAATAAAGGGCAAAGAGTACACATCTATAAGGAAAAACAGAGAATCTTTCTTCTGAAGTAAACCCTGCACTACTGAACTTAAAGCCCCCTGTGCCCCATTCATCCTCATTACCTAACCCCTTGACCTCTCAGAAACTTAATACATTTCCTGTTTTACTAGTACTCACACCCCCGGAAGTCTCTTCTTTATGCGGTATGTAGCATTTCCTTACTTTACTATACCAACAGAAAGTCAATATATTATCATGTACCTAGAATGAGTCATGTCTCTTCTTTTGGTATAAATGGAACTTGATATTAAAATTAAAACACAAAAGGGAACAGAGTTTTTACAAGTCAGGTAAATGCCAAGTGAATGTTAGGGAAAACAGTTTGCAAAATGGAAAGTGTGATACCAATTAAGGGATTATCACAACTCGATTGTTTCCTTTCAGTGTTTATTTTCACTAGGAAATAAAATGGGGCCTTCAAAAAGGAATTTGTAGTCTATGTTTCATTTCATTATGTTTCATTTGTAGTTTATGCTTTATTTTCAAAGTGGTAAAACATAAGAACTAAATACTTAAATAAAAATAGTTTTTTAAAAACCCTCCACCGATATCATTTGGATTCTAAATTCTTTGCAGGAATTCTAAATTATATGGCAGACCTGATTTTTTTGAATGACCTCTGTTTGATATTGAAGTCGTAATAAATGGTTTTTGAATATCAGTTTCTTAAATGCACTTGCTTTGCTAAGAAATAAATCATTAATCCAAATATTAACCAACTCACCATCATTTATGGTGGGTGAGTACTCAGTTACATTTTTCAAAATCACTGTTTCAAACATCCCCTCTCTCCCACAATCCAGTCCTCAATATAGGGGAATAAAAAAGAAGGGGCTCTACTTAACTCAAGTTAATTCTGTTTAATTCCACATATTTTATCAAAATGTTTAATTTAGAGGTAATAATTTAGTTTAAAGATAGCTGTTTAGACAAACTAGATATGTTAAAGAACTTGATACCAAAAATGTTGAGTGTCAGTGAAATGTAGCTGAAAGCCAATAGGATTGGCCATCTAATGGCGATTAAGTATGCTATAAATTTAAATCTTTGAAATACTTGTTGAGATTTATTCAGGCAGACAAACAAAGATAACAAAAGTCTTTTGTGTGTTTGTCAGTCATTTCCACTCCTCTGTTGTTGTAGTGTCAAATAATGTCAGTTATTTAAGGGCAATTACTGTAATTTTAAATTCTCAACAAATTAAACTATAAAGACTAGAAGTCCAAGAAGGACCCTACTCATTTTTCTACATTTCCTATCTTCCATTTATAAAGGTAAGTTTTAATTGCTTGAATGTTTAGAGAGGAAAAGATTTTCTGGTATTGGTGATTTTTTTTTAACTACCCATGTTTGGATATTTCTTTTTCATTGAACTGTTTTATTAAATTTTCCCAAAGGCACTATGCTTTCTTAAATGAGTAAGTGAAATGATTTTTAATTAGGCTTTATTTTTAAAAAAGATGTGTATAAGAGACAGGCTCTCTTGATACTTTATTTGAAGTCTGTAGCTGTCTCTTATACACATCTGTGAAATGTAAGCATAATTAATTTGAATGGGATCATTAAACTAGTTTCATAAAATAATTTAAAGTGAAGCAGGAAAATAATTACCTCCCATCATCTTTAAGCTATGTTGACAAAGTTTAAATGTTACATAATTTAAGAGGAAGGATTTAATACATTTTATATTTCATGAGATCTTTTTTTAAGATTTAGAGCAGCATCTAGGATTTCTTTGCAGTAATAAAGACAATGATCCATTATGTTCTTCTATTACTAATTATTCTGTAAAGATTGTCTGTTCCAAAAGATAATTAAAAAGGGTGAAATTTAATTCCATTAAACAGAACTCAGCTGGGACATAATGAAATTTTGCTGTGAAGTTGAAGACTTTGAAGCCAAATAAAAAGCTTTTACATAGATAGAGCAAATGAGATTGTAAAAACTCACACCTTATTTATGCAGGGCATATTTAAGAGATACTAGGATAGGATTATGTTTACTCATGATGAGTTTTAAGTGTTCAGGTAGAACAAACATTCACAAAGGATGTTTCTTTTCTTTTCTTTGAGAATTTTCATGATGGAGAGAGGCACTTTTAGATTCTAGGTTTAGATTCTAGGTTTGTTTAGTCATTTATTAAACAATAATGTTTTGCATATCTGCCCTGCACCTGCCTCTAGACAAAATATTAAGGGTACCAAGATTAATAGGGAGGTAGTGACTGCTCCGAAGGAGCCCACTATCTCATTCTTCTATGATGATCAACTGAGTCCATTTCATTTAGCAATAACTTTTGAAGTGTCCACCAAGATTTGAGCTTATCAGAGTTTTTATTAAACTTTTGCTTTGCACGTCTTAAAAGTTTGCACAGATAGGAAGGACTCAGTCCTCACTCTCATCATCCATCAGAGGTAGACATGTGTACTTACAGCTGCAGTAAAATTTTAATGGAGTTATAAGAATCTTTGATTCCCTACCTGACCTCTTGTCTATTACCCTTTACACAACTTTGCACCGTGCTCACTACACTGTCCTTAGCTCTTTAATATGTCTTCCACTCTAGACAGGGCAACATGGCAAATACTGTACTGTGTTCACCTCTGTGTTCATATCACATATATGTGTAGCACATGTGATTTGCTGCTGTTTAGTCGCTAAGTCGTGTCTGAACATTTGCAACCCTCTAGACTGTAGCCCACCAGGCACCTCTATCCATGAGGTTTCCTAGGCAAGAATACTGGAGGGGTTGCCATCTCCTTCTCCAGGGGATCTTCCCAACCCAGGGATTAGACCTGTGTCTCTCATGCATCGGCAGGTGGATTCTTTACTGCTGAGCCACCAGGGAAGCACATTATAGGTGTCTATGAGTGAATAGGAGATAAAATGTCCACCAGCCATTGGTGACAAGTAGCCCTCATGGCAAAGACAATGACTTATAGAGTTCCAAAGGATTTAATTTCTCAAAAAGCACATAGTTGTTAAAAGCAAAAATGGGATTTGAAATCAGATCTAGATGGCTCCAAAGGATCATCCTTTTCAAATACTGGAAGAGTTGTACTGCTGAAAGGGACTCTAGGTAATAGAGAAGGTGAGGCAAGTTGTTTTGGTTTGTTTTTTCAGGAATAATAGAACACTCCTCTTAGTTCTAAGCAGAGCAGAGTGGAGGAAGCACCCCCAACAGGGGTGATATATACAGAAGAAAATAGACCTAAGAGAAATGGCCTTTATACAGATAATACAGTCTCACAATATAAAAGAAAAATGAAATAACTGTTACCTCACTGCTCACTAAACCTAGTAGAGAAGGCAGGAGCATCCCTAGTCCAAGAGAGAGTAAGAGATTACAGGCTCTGCTACTGCAACTGCTAAGTCACTTCAGTCGTGTCTGACTCTGTGTGACCCCATAGACGGCAGCCCACCAGGCTCCCCCATCCCTGGGATTCTCCAGGCAAGAACACTGGAGTGGGTTGCCATTTCATTCTCCAAATGCATGAAAGTGAAAAGTGAAAGTGAAGTTGCTCAGTCTCTAACAAGATCAAAATCACTAATCCTAGAGGAAGACAGTATTTGAAGCCCTCCCTCCAAGTTCAGGAGATCTTGAGAATGGCTTGTACTCAATCAAGAACAGGTTTGTGAATAAATAAGAGCTCCTTTCAAAAAACCTTTTAATGGTCAATCTGGAATGATACTTTATTTGAAGTCTGTAGACCTTAAGTATAAATACTGATGATATTGTAATAGCTTAAATTTTGGCTCAAGGTTACTTTTACTTAAAGAGCTTAGGCCTGAATTATTGAGAATTCTGGCCATTCTCAATAATGTTTCATTATTTGAGACACTCATTTGGCTCCCAAGATAAAAAAGAACATTATGCTGTATATCTGGGATCCACGTAAAAATCAACTCAGATGCATTGCACCTGCTTGAGCTGGTGGAATTGTTCTCTCTTTTCCTTTTCTTCTCTTCTCTTCTTGTCTCCTCTCCTCTTCCCTTCCCCTTTTTTCCCTCTCTCTCCCTCACTCTATATTAATCTCTATTTCTATCTCTGCTTCTCTACCTCTCCTTCTATCTCTTACTCATCCTTAGTGTGTCCATAGATCAAAAAGTTTATGGCCCTGTATGGTAGACATATAATAGTCCTCAAAGTGGTCCATAACTTAATCCCCCAAACTGAAATTATGTTACATTACATGGCAAAGAGAATTAAAGTTGCAGATGTAATTAAAGTTGCTATTCAACTGACTTTGAGATGGAAAGATTATCCTGGATTATCCACATGGGCCCAGTGTAATCACAAGGGTTCTTAGATGGAAGAGAGATGTAGGAGAGAGAGAATCAGACTGATTGCATTATGAGAAGGTCTTGACCTAACACGGATGACTTTGAAGATGGAGAAGGAAGACCACGAGCCAAGGAATGTGGATGATCTCTAGAAGCTGAAAAATGTAAAAAAAAAAAAAAACAGGTTGTCCCCTAGAACCTGCAGGAAAAATATAGCCTTGCATCATCTTGATTTTCACCTAATGAAACCCATTTTTGACTTGGGACTTCCAGGGGGAAAAAAAAAAAATTGTGTTGTTTTTAAACCACCAAATTTGTAGTGATTTGTTTTAGCAGTCATAGGAAACAAATACACCCTGGGAGCAATTGACAGCTTTCTAGTCACTAGACAAGGCTAACAACACAGAAAGAAGAGCAGAGATAAAGAAATTAGGCCCTTGGTGATGTAGTTTAGCCACAGACACCCACCATATCTCTGGGGGAGAAGAAACAAATATTCTTACAGAAGAATCCCAAATAATAAATGAAAAGCATGAAGGGAATAGAAACCCACCTTTAGAAGACCATAGTAGTAATTGCTCCCAAGAAGATGCAGTGATGAATGCTAAAATTAGTTGATGAAACTTTAAGAAATTGGATGTTTGCATAGTTTTAAAGTATCTCTACCTCAAAATATTTATTAAGTAATGTGATAGTTCATATGTCCACAAATCCTTTGATACTTCTTTCTCTAGGAGATATAGATTAGTCTACCTCCCATTGAAGTGTGGACTGGGCTTAATGAATCCCTTTCCAATTGAATATGGAAAGAGAAAAATGATAACTTTAGAAGGGAGAAATACAAATTGATCAACATTCTATAAAATACCTGAGTGGTACTGCTTAGAACTCTAGGGGTCATGAAAATCTGAGAAAAACAGAGCCCATCATGGATTGGAGGAAACTAAGGAGATGTGACAGATAAATGCGATGCAGGATCTTAATTTAGGCCCTGTAACAGAGAAATAACATTAGTGGAAAAACTAGTGAAATCTGGATAGTCTGTAGTTCAGTCAATAGTATTGTACCAAAGATGGTTTCTTCATTTTGGTGATTGTATTGTGGTTAAGTTAAAAGTGGAAGCTGGGTGGGAGGTATATAAGAACTCTCTGTAGTACTTTGGCAAATCTTCTATAAATATAAAATTATTCAAATATAAAAAGTTAAAAACAAATGATTGAAAGACAAAGAACAAACTGAGGAAAATACTTAATATAGTTGGCAGAAAATACAGCAAATTCTGTCTCTTATACACATCTAGATGTGTATAAGAGACAGATACTATAAAGACAGAAAGATAAGGTTAGAAAAGAAGATTTAATGAGATAAAGATGTTCATGATATTTTGTGAAGTGAAAAAATGAGATTAAAAGATGTCACCTATAGCGTGATCTATTTTTATATAAAATAAATAGTATGCTTTTTTAAGAGACTGAAAGGTTATATACCAAAATGTGAATTGTGGCTATTTTTTGTGTGATAAGTTTACATATAATTTTCACATTTTTCTTCTTTACATTTTCTCTAAGAAACATATATTGCTTTTTGTATTAAAGTTCTTCCACAAGTAAATAAAAAGTGGCATAAGAAAATGACAATCAGTCCATTTCAATCAGTCTTGGTTATTTATCATCAAAAGCATTTCTGGACTGTAGGTCTGTGTGTGCTGTCTGCTTTTCTTCAAGTTTACAGCACTTTCAGCCTGTGTGTGTTATAGGCTTTGGTGATCTGTTTTTGAAAAAGAACAACTTTGATCCAGGCCCACAGCTGTGGGAGTGGACTCTGAATTGAGGTTGGCTATGGTTAGAAGCAAAAATAAATCTTTTGTTGGGAATACGACTATATTTATTGACAGAAAGATAACCTTAAACAGATAATAAGCAAGATTCAAATCAGGCTTACGAGGAAGGGAAACTTCTCATTCATTTTTCAGAAACAGTTGGAGAAGCATTGCCTCATAAAAGAACACAGCTCTAGGCTGATGAAAAACACAGCAGATAAATTCATCCGGAGACAGGAGAACATTCCACAAAAGAGCTCATTGCTAATGCAGGTCTGAGTACCTGTCTCAGAACCTTGGTGTCATCTCTGACTTTTACCTTGGCCTCAGTACTCTCATAGACATTAGTCACAGAAGCTGGGATTAGTGGAAGGATATTCTAAGACTCTTTGGCACATAAATGGCTAATTAACTCCTGATTGGATCCTATTAAATCCCCATTTCCTTTTGAATTTCATCCAGCCTTTTCCTCTACCCCCTAAAAAATCATAAATACTGTATAAAAAACCAAAATGGTAGCCGAGGGTCTTAATTACCTAATCTTACTTCTGCATTGGTGTCTGAAAATAACATGTTCACTTTTTCTCTTAAGCAGTCACTTAGGTTGCTCATGGCAATGATCAGCCAGGCAAAACATGCACAAATCCAGGTCCAAACCCACAGTCCCAAACAGGAAAAGGATTCCCATGGGGAAAGGTGATATTTACATTACATAAGTGATGCTAAAGCAAATCCTGTTCATTTAGGTGGAAAAACATGAGTAAAACCCTTGAGACAGATTAATAGCAAGGGTGTGTTTCAGAAGTGAGGGCGAAGGCCAAGTATTCCTCTCCATGTTAGTGCCACTGGTCCTGAGTTTTCTCCCACAGACAGCCCAGGGAGGCCTCTCACACTTTTACATAAGTGATGCTAAAGCAAATCCTGTTCATTTAGGTGGAAAAACATGAGTAAAACCCTTGAGACAGATTAATAGCAAGGGTGTGTTTCAGAAGTGAGGGCGAAGGCCAAGTATTCCTCTCCATGTTAGTGCCACTGGTCCTGAGTTTTCTCCCACAGACAGCCCAGGGACGCCTCTCACACTTTGCCCCTTTTCCTGCCTCCTCCCTGTTTCAAGAAGGCAAAACAGACTAAAGGAAAACAGGAGAGCTTTAAAAAAAAAAAATTATTTAGCTACATTGGGTCTTAATTGTAGCACTCAGAATCTTCGTTGCATCATGCGGGATCTTTTCATTGTGGCACACAAGCTCTCTTGTTGTGGCACGTGGGCTCCAAAGCACATGGGCTCAGTAGTTGTGGCGCACCAACCTAGTTGCTCTGCAGCATGTGGGGTCTTATTTTCCTGACCAGGGGGGGAACCCACATCCCCTGCACTACAAGGTGGATGCTCAACCATGGGCCACCAGGGAAGTCCCCTAAGAGAGGAGAGCTTTGATGTCAGCCACAACTGTGGTTGCAACCTGTCACCATGAGCCATGTGACCTCAGGCAAGTGAATAAGTCCCTCTGAGGGCCTCAGTTTCCCTCATCTGTAGGATGAGGAATAGTAAAATTCCTTCAAAGGCTACAATTGTGAGGACTCAATGTGGCTCTGTTTAAAATAGCAGGCACCCTTGATTATCAACATGACCTTCTCACTCGTGGACTGAGTCTTCTTTTGAAAATATGAATCCTGATACCCTGCCCTGAAATATTTATTTTTTTTTTCAGGTTTTATTTTATTTTATTTTACTTTACAATATTGTATTGGTTTTGCCATACATCAACATGAATCTGCCACGGGTGTACATGTGTTCCCAATCCTGAACCCCCCTCCCACCTCCCTTCCCATACCATCCCTCTGGGTCATCCCAGTGCACCAGCCCCAAGCATCCTGTATCCTGCATTGAACCTAGACTGGCGATTCGTTTCTTATATGATATTATACATGTTCCAATGCCATTCTCCCAAATCATCCCACCCTCTCCCTCTCCCACAGAGTCCAAAAGACTGTTCTATACATCTGTGTCTCTTTTGCTGTCTCGCATACAGGGTTATCGTTACCATCTTTCTAAATTCCATATATATGCGTTAGTATGCTATATTGGTAAAGGAGTACCTGTACAGAGATGAGGGGAAGCGATCTTTTTCCTCTATTACATAAGTGGAAAGAAACACCTGAATATAAATAGTGTCAGCAGCACTAACATCACATTCTAATGATCAAGTATTGTCTGGCTAAAGATATGGAAAAATCTTCCAGTGATGAATTTTTAACATTGAAATTTGACTTGCCTCTTGTATTCCACTGCCCTAAATCCATTGTGGAAACAGGCTGAGCATAGTCAACTCTCCCCTGGTTGTTTGGGTGAAAGCAGGTGCTGATTGAGAAGACAGGGGCCAATGTGTGTGGGGGGAGTTAAAAACAAATGTCTTGTGAGATAAATAACTTGAACAATAAGAATAGAGATCTTTCTTAAACAGGAACCCAGGTCCCCTGAGTGTCTTTACTCTGGGAGTCTCTCTGTTCAGTATTAGAGCAAGTTGCAAAGCACGGTCTTCTTGGCTTGGCATGCTACATTCTCTGTTCTCTTATCTATTTCCCTTTGTGTCATGCATCAGGATTCTTCTCTCACCTGATTAGTGTTTTTCTGCCAAGTCTACCCTCTCCCCTTCCTTTTGTCCCCAGCATCCTTCACGTTGGTTCTTACATTACCTTGCCCCTAATTGTCACCATGAGTAGATGCTCGATGCCATCTTTTGTTGGAAAATAGACACAGAGCATCTGAAGCTACCCAAATGCCTTCCATTTCTGCTCTCCACATCAGCCTTACATAAGCCCTTCCTGATTGCTTAGTCAGATGGGATTGTCAAGGGCACCATGGAGTATACTACCTGTTAACCTGGTGTCATTTCCTCTCCTTAGCATCACTAAAGGAACATTCTATTTGAGCCCAAAACTTATATTTGGCTAGTGTGTTTAGATGAAACTTTCTTCCCCACAATGTTTTCTCTCTACTCCCAGATCATTACAGAACTCATAACACCCAATATTGTAATAAACGTATTTGGGGAGCTGTGCCTCCCTCTCTATTAATGCTGGGTTATCCAGAGACAAATTAAATATACACTTAGGGCTCTGGGAAAGCAGAGGCATTAAACCAAACAAACTACTAAAAACACCAACACCAAAAACTCTACAGAAACTACAAAACAAACAGCAATTAGAAATTCTGAAAAGAAGCAGTTTTAATTTAGAACATTTCACTTGTGAGTCTTTAGAACATTTAAATTGTATTTTAAATTGCATGTGGGAAGGAAACACCACAAACCATCCAAGATTTAGGACCTGCTAAATTCTTACTGTGTCTGGTCTTAATGAAGACTTCTTAAGTGAAGTCTTGACTAGTCCCCTGAATCTGAGCTCAAAATCAAGTGTTTCTGCATAAGGACATTTTTCAGGGGATCGGACTCTCAAAGGGTTCTGAGAGCCTGAACTGTTTAAGAAGAACTGCACTGTTTGATTCATCTTTGTTTATCTGGGGCTAGGGCTGTGCCCACAGAGTGGGCACATAATCCTGGTTGATTTGCAATGAGTCTTTCTGAGTACTAAGGCTTAATATTTTTGACCTTTTTTTTGAATGAGAGGTAATCAGTGATTCTGTGACCCTACTCTGTCATGGTTATTAATATTTTATCTACCCAGCTCCAAAACAAACTGTTTTTCTTTAATTTCTTAGAGGGTTTTTTCTTTAATTTGTTAGAGGATTCCTAGTACTGTGGTAAGCTTAGAAAAGTCTCAGCACTGAACTTAGTAAAAAGGGTCGTTTGCTGAATTTTAATCAGGGTTTGCTATCCCTTAAAATCAGAAATGTATCTAGGTACCCTATCTTCTTGTTTGTCCATTTAAATCCAGCCTGTTATTATTTTGCTTGTTTTTAAAATAGGCTGGTGCTGTCTAAAGGCAAAGTAAATCCAGAGAATTTTATCCCCATTATCTGTTAGGTTTTCCAGTATCTGTGTGTCCTAGAATCCCTGGGAAGCTTGTTAAACATGTGGATTCTAGAGCCTCACCCACAGAAGATCGAGATAACTGGTCTAGAGTTTGCATTTTTAACAAGGACCTCAACTGATTCTGAGAAGGATGCTCTGACTTTGAAAAACCACTGTTCTGTACCGCCTCATTCTCTCCATGAATATTCTTTGAGGTTTTAATACAAATTTGGCAGGGGGGGAATGAGCATATATCACTCATAATTCCCCTTTGGTTCTGCCTTTCCTTGAGACAAAGTAAATGTGGAAAACTGCTCTAGGGAGAAGTGACCAGCCTTGTTTGAAACGTGAAGGATTTGTTTTGTTTTTGGAGTTGCAAGAGTCAGACTTAGCTACTAAATCACCATCACCAAACTAATCAGTGAAAACCCAAGTAGTATGGCAGAGAAAGTCCTTCCTTCCTTGTCCACTTTGTCTTGGATGCTGGAGCATGTCAATTTTAACACTGACATTTGCAAGATCCACAACCAATGGACTCCTGAGGGTGATGGCAGACATTTCGGGCCCTTAGCCCTTCTGTTTTTAAGTTTGTTTGTTCTCACACGCAGCTACATCCTAACTGTATTATACCTATTTGTGGAGTGCTGGCCGGTTGTTGCAGATGAACATGTTGATAGCACTCAGCCTTTCTTCTCACACACAATCCTGACAAGGGGAGACTGTGCTTGGTTTTGTTTTGTTTGCTTTGAGAATATTTACTGGATACTTGTATATGATGACTACAGCTAGTTGACTTTGCATATATTTCGTATAGTTCCCACAGCACCTGCAACTAAGGCTATTGTTGTTATATTCTATGATATATCACTATGATAACAGTGATACCCATTCACCCCAAGGGCTGAAACCCCAACATTCTCCTGTTGCCTTGTCTCCTCCTGGAGCTCTCAGAGGTGCAAGGAGGGCACCATTTCTTTGAGGCAATAATAAGAAATACACTATTTTTAAAAATTGAGGTATAATGACATATAGCATTATATTAATTTGGGGTATATCACACAATGATTTGGTATTTATACACATTTACTACAAAATGAATACAATATGTCTATTCCACCATACACACAAATTTTTTTTCTTGTGATGAGAACTTGTAAGAATTATTCTCAGCAAATTTCAAATATGCAATACAGTATTAGCTATAGTCACCATGCTATACATTTCATCCCCGTGACTTATGTATTTTGTAATTGGAATTTTGAACCTTTTGACTCCCTTCACCCACTTCATCCCTTCCTATTTCTGGCAACCACCAATCTGTTCTATCTATGACAGGTTTGTTTTTTTTTTAAGCTTCCACACTGAAAATCATACAGTATTTGTCTTTCTTTGACTTATTTCATTTAGCCCTCGAGGTCCATTCACGCTGTCACAAATGGTAAGTTTTCGTTATTTTATATGGCTGAATAATATTCCATTGTATGAGTAGACCACATTTTCTTTTCTTTTTTTTTTTTCCTGTTTTGTTTTCCTTTTTTTGAATTTTTAATTTAATCAGTTTTAGTTGAAAGATAATTGGTTTACAATATTGTGTGGTTTCTGCCATACATCAACATGAGTTACCCATAGGTATGCATATGTCCCTTCCCTCTTGGACCTCCCTCCCACCTCTCACCCCATCCCACCCCTCTAAGTTATCACCGAGCACTGGTTTGAGCGCCCTGAGTCACACAGCAAATTCCCACAGGCTATGTGTTTTATATATGGTACAGCATGTGTTTCCATGCTACCCTCTCCATCCATCCCACCCTCTTCTTCCCTGCTATGTCCACAAGTCGGACATTTTATCCATTCATCTGTCAGTGGATACTTAGGTTGTTTCCATATCTTGACTACTGCAAGTAATGTTGCAATGAACATGGGGGTGCAGATACCTTCTTATTTTCAAAATAAGAAATAATACTGGCATTCTGCCTCAAGGAAACAGCCAAGATCAGCTCATAGAAATAACTGCGATCTAGACGTAGTTGCAGAGTTCTGTGGCCGCTGAAAAACGACTGTCAGATAGAAGAGTGCTGGCAGGTGGGAAGAGTTCCACCTAAAACCTGGCCTCATACTCCACTCTGTCACTTTCAAGCCCTATTACTTGGGGCAAGTTACCTAATCTGCACGTGTGCCTCAATTTCGTCGCATATAAACCAGGAATATGAAAACATGTCTTTTAGCACTGTCACGAGGATTAAATGAGATAACTTGTGTCTGGCACATACCAATTCACAAATACGCTTTGCAAATGCTTTTTGTTGTTGTTTTTTAACTAGACAAAGATGAATCTTCCCCACTGACATATTTTTCTTTAGAAAGATAACAGTACATGCTTTTAGCATAAACCTGTATCTGACTTCTGTATAATCATGGGCAAGATAAGGCACCAGAAGTCTTTTAGAATTTTTTTAGGTGAGTTCTATTAGTCGGTGTTAAAGAAGCAAAAACGTTTTACTACAGATTGAGAAGCAAGAGAAAGGAAAAAGTTGGCCTCTTTAAACAATGAGGGATTTTTTTTTTTTTCTTTTGTCAGTATCTTAAAGAGGCTTTTCTTATATAAACAGGAGTATTTGCTGGTCAGTACCCAGATTTTTTTTTCTTTTGATGTATATTAAAAAAATTAAAAGGAATATTCTTAGAAAGACATCTGTGCCTGGGGTGACTCACATTTGATCAATCCCTGTGAACTGAGCTTTTCAGGGGATGTGCAATTATTTGCTCAGTTAGGCTTAAACTTTTTATTTATCTAATCACCCCCCTGTAATGCTTTGATCTGAACTTCCAAGGCCTATTTTTCAACCACTTTAGCTACATATTTTAAGTCTTATGGTCTAATCAACCCCAGCCCATAAAACATGCAATGTCCTGTTTAATGCATCCTATTAGGAAATCAGCTGCCACATGGATTTTGAAATCTCCCACTTTGTGACTGGGTGCGCTGTTTGGAAGTGTCATTAATGTCATTATTCTGGGAGAGCAGGAGAGAACCGGCAGCCGAGCGCACCCTCCGCGCCCGGGCTGGCTTCCCTCTGCTAGTGCTTGCCGAGTGACTCAGAGGTGAATCACCCATCTCTGCAGGTGTATGCTCGGGAGTTCTGGAAGCCTTCCACAGCCCAGCAGGGGCAAATGTTTACTTCATTAGTACACGGGGTTACTCAGTAGATCCAGCTTAACTTAATTTGACCGTACAGTAGCTTACAAATGAGTGTCTGTGTATGTTTATATATTTATGTATATATTTATATTCCAGGAGTGCACTGCAACTTAGAAATTGAAAAGTAAAATCTATCACTGAATAATTAGAAACTGAGTTCATTTGAAATCTTTGGAAAGAAAAATAATTCCTATGTATATCATTTTTCTTGCAAAACCCACTCTTGGTAATGGGATTCCTCTCTTCTCTCTGGTTGGCCCATGTGAGGGACCAAGAATTAGCAAATTCTATTAATAATTCCTTTCTCATCCTTGGAGTCTATTTGAGTATGTTCAAAAATGCTGGCACATCAGAGAATTTTTCTTTTTAAAGAACCCTCAATTTTTCTGTGGAAGCAAAAGGATAAATATAAAGATAAATGTATTTCTTTACTTTGTTAATCTCTGAACAAACCTTATTTTTATATGGTGGTGGTGGTTTAGTTGCTAAGTTGTGTCCAACTCTTGTGACCCCATGGTCTGTAGCCTGCCAAGTTCCTCTGTCCGTGGGATTTCCCAGGCAAGAAGCCTGGAGTGGGTTGCCATTTCCTTCTCCAGGGATTGAACCCACATCGCCTGCAGAGAGGCAGATTCTTTTACCACTGAGCCACCGGGAAGATCCCCTCTTACATGGTAGCAGTGTCTAATAAAGATAACAGCCATCAATTAAATAAAGAAATAAGAATTGAAGATTGCAATACAGCCACATTGTATAAATTGGCTAAAAACTGATAGTCATTAATCAAGATCCATAACACAACATTGTACACAATGGTAATTGCTAACATTTGATTTCTTCTTATGTTCCACACCATTTAAAGCACTTTACATATGTTGCTTAATTATCAGAACAACCCTATAACTAATGTTGGTACTATTAGTGTCTCCATTTTACAGATGAGAAACTCTAGGCAGAGAAAGATTAAGTAAGTTGCCCGAGGTCACACACAGATAATAAGTGATGAAGCCAGTATTTAAACCCAGTCAGACCCTAGAGCTTGCATTACAGAATACCACATTATTGTTTCTAGTGGTAGATTTTTAAACAAATACAGCAGAATGTATACATCCAAAGGAATCCTGCCCACTCCAAATAGTCATTCATGTATAGTTATGTTAGTTAATTTTTTTGACATGTACACACTACTATGTGTTAGTTGCTCAGTACTGCCCTACTCTTTGAGACCCCATGGACTGTAGACCTCCAGGCTCCTCTGTCTATGGAATTTTCCAGCAAAGAATACTAGAGTGAGTAGCCATTCCCTTCTCCAGGAGATCTTCCCGACACAAGGATTGAACCTGGGTCTCCTGCATTGCAGGCAGATTTTTTACTGTCTAAACCACCAGGAAATACTGCATGCTTATTCAAAATGTTCTCATGGCTCAACAAATCTAGAACTTTCTCTCTCTTAATTTTTTTTTTTTTTCCTTTTAAAAATTTCCTCAGAAACTAGGGTTTGTTGCTCTGAATGTCATCAGTAAAAGCTTTACTTGTTGAGGTTGGATTTGATTTTTGGAAACAATCAACAGTAATTCAGAACTCAGGTTGGTGAAGAGAGGAGGAGTCAAGTTTGGTAAGATCACTGTACCCTAAACTGTTGCCAAAGATAATTTTCAAACAAGGGTTCTAAAGTACCAAAAATGTTTTGTGAAATGACAACACCATTAAAATAAAGGTATAAGCTTGCAGAGGTCATTCTGGTGAACATTAGAGAGAGTAGTAGTAATAGTAATAGATGTATCTGATACAGTGATTCATTCTCGTTTTTTCACTTTTTTAATTGAACTATAATTGATTTACACTGTTGTGCTAATCTCTGCTATATAGCAAAGTGACTCAGTTATACACATGTATACATTCTTTTTTTGATGTTCTTTTCCGTTATGGTTTATCATGGGATACCCTCTTATTTAATGCTGCTCTGCAGGAGTCAAGTGTGGAGTAGGTTGAAAACTGGCCCTCACCCCTGCCCTACCACAGCCTTCATCTTCATGGTCTTGTGATTTGCAGAATTGAAGCATCACAGATTTAGAGATGAAGGCAGGGCCCTGGCTACATGCTCTAGAATGTCAATTGCCCTAGGATTAGGCCTCCCATTGTCCATTCCTTCTAGAGTTACTTATGCTTTGTAATGATTGGAGGCTAAAAAGATGTTCAGTCATTCTCTCTACCTCCCAGATTGGGCCTGTTACAAATTCAGTCCCAATAAGCCTTGTCCCTGAGTTCAGACACTCATTTTTCTCTTCAGGGTGATATGGGGGAGAATATGATTCCCTGGTGGCTCAGATGGTAAAGCGTCTGCCTGCAATGTGGGAGACATGGGTTCGATTCCTGGGTTGGGAAGATCCCCTGGAGAAGGAAATGGCAATCCACTCCAGCACTCTTGCCTGGAAAATCCCATGGACGGAGGAGCCTGATAGGCTACAGTCCATGGGGTCGCAAAGAGTCGGACACGACTGAGCAACTTCACTTTCACTTTCCATTATGGTTTATCATGGGATATTGAATATAGTTTCCTGTGCTATACAGTAAGATCTTGTTTATCCATTCTAAATGTAATAGTTGGCATTACAACTATTACAACTGGTGATGGTTTAGTTGCTAAGTTGTGTCCAACTCTGCAACCCCATGGACTGTAGCCCTCCAGGCTCATCTGTCCATGGGATTTTCCAGGCCAGAATTCTGCAGTGGGTTGCCATTTTCTTCTCTAGGGGATCTTCCTAACCCAACAATCAAAACCAGGTCTTCTGCATTTCAGGCAGATTCTTTACAGATTGAGCCACCGGGGTTGGTATATTATATATACGAACCCCCAACTCCCAGTCCATCCCTCCCCCTTTCCCCCTACCCGCTGGCAATCACAAGTCGGTTCTCTATGTCTATGAGAATGTATGTCTATGTCTGTTTCTGTTTCGCAAATAGTTTCATTTGCACCATAGTTTAGATTCCACACTTAAGTGATATCGTATGCTATTTGTCTTTCTCTTTTTGACTTACTTCACTTAATATGATAATCTCTAGTTGCATCCATGTTGCAACTAGAGATTATTTCATTCCTTTTTATGGCTGAGTTGTATTCTATTGTATATACGTACCACATCTTCTTCACAGTGATTCATTCTCTAAACATATGAAACCACAGTATTAGGTCACAGTTCAACAGATGCCTTTTGGCCATCTGAACTGGGAGAATACCTTCGACTGTCTTCTGTATATAAATATGCATGTGTATGTATATAAATATGTGTGTGTGTGTGTGTGTGTGTGTGTACTCAAGATCATGCCAAGAAAGAGATGGTAACTCAAAATGGGTAAATAAAGCCATAATTGACAGCAATATGAGCAGTTTGTGAAAATCAACAGAAGTGCAGATCCTGGAGGCGCAGCAGGGGGCGCCATCACACCCCTCAGCAGGAAGGGATGGGCGAGGTAAGGAGGATGGGCTATGGAGAGCTGCCTCTGGGGCCAACAGAGTAAGTGTCCACTGCTCCCTCTCCTCCTACTGGTGACCCGTTGACCAAACCCACAAGAATCCAGACAGCAGAAACTATCCATTAGAGAGACCCTAGAGATCACCTATCTGGGGCACAGGGGAGGGTGAGAGATGTCCCAGAATAGCAAATAAAAGCGCAGGGACCGCTGTGTTCAGGGGACCACCCCTGCATGTGATTATCGAGAATCTGAATTTCTACTCTCTTCTCAAGCCTGCTTTCTATCTGGATCATAGGAGAGAGGAACTAGGACATAGTAAAGATGTTTCCTATCCACCTTACTTTCTGGTGTCTAAACTGGCCTGGAGGTGGGAGGAGAGGAAGAATCTGCCGTCTATGGACTAGCTGCTACATGTGCTCGTTGTTTTTCGTATGTTAAAAAAGAAGATTCATTATGTGAAGATGGTGTCATTTTACCTCCACACTCTTCCTCCCCCAAACCTGTGCTGCTAAGTCACTTCAGTCGTGTCAGACTCTGTGCGACCCACAGGCAGCCCACCAGGCTCCGCCGTCCCTGGGATTCTCCAGGCAGGAACACTGGAGTGGGTTGCCATTTCTTTCTCCAATGCAGGAAAGTGAAAAGCGAAAGTGAAGTCGCTCAGTCGTGTCCGACTCTTGGCGACCCCATGGACTGCAGCCTACCAGGCTCCTCCGTCCATGGGATTCTCCAGGCAAGAGTACCGGAGTGGGGTGCCATTGCCTTCTCCAGTACCTACAGGCTAATTATGAGAAAAACATCAATCAAGAGACATTCTACAAAATATCTAAGCAGTGCTTCTCAAATATATCAAGGTCTTCAAACACACAGAAGTCTGAGAAACCATCACTTCCAGGAGGAGCCTAAGAAGACATGATCAATAAATGGAGCATGGTGTCCTGAGTGGGATCCTGGAAGAGACAAAGGACATTAGGTAAAAGTGATGGAAATCTGAACAGAATGTGTTTAGTTTATAATAATGTATAATGATGTTCATTATAATGTATCTACATTGGTTCATTGTGACAACTGTATCATACAACTGTAAGATATTAATAGGGAATAGTAATAATAATATACTGGGTACAGAGTATGCAGGAACTCTGTACTATCCTTCACAACTTCTCTGTAAATCTAAAGATATTTTTAAATAAAAATTCTATGTAAAAGAATAAAAACCTAGTGCTTAGCCTTTTGGGCTTCCCTGATAGCTCAGTTGGTAAAGAATCCACCTGCAATGCAAGAGACCCTGGTTCAATTCCTGATTCTAGAAGATCCTCTGGAGAAGGGATAGGCTACCCACTCCAGTATTCTGTCCTGGAATTCTTGGGCTTCCCTTGTGGCTTAGCTGGTAAAGAATCTGCCTGCAATGCGGGAGACCTGGGTTCGGTCCCTGGGTTGGGAATGTCCCCTGGAGAGGAGAAAGGCTACCCGCTCCTGTATTCTGGCCCAGAGAATTCCATTACTTGGAGAATAAGAATGAGTAGGAGGAGTAAGGCAAAAGCTCTTCTTAGTTTCCCCTCCTTGGCTGTTATTTGGTGGTAATGTCCAGCCAGCACTGTGGCCCTCAGGAGTTCCTGCCACTTTTTGACTGGGCACCTCAAGCTAATGCTTAAATGTTCTCCCCTTATGATGTAAAGTTTTATATCAGGTAACAGCTATAAATCATCTGAGGCCATAGGACACCAAACAGTAGTCACTTAATATGAAGGGCACCAAAAATATTTCTCTTAAAAAACCAACCCCCCTTGCTTTTAAAAAAAAAAAAAAGGCAAAACAAAAAAGAAAGAAAGAAAGAAAGAAAAAGGTGATGTGCCTGGTAAAAATGAAAAAGGCACTTTAGCCAATATTGTAGCAATACAAAAATTTAATATTATAAATAATATTGATAATAGAAATAATGAATTCTACTCTGAAAGCCAGTTTTTAATACCAAAAATTTACCAGAAGAGTGTTGTTTTGAAAATAAACTGTCCCATAGTGATGGCATGGACAAAGGAGCCTGGAGAGCTACAGTCCATGAGGTCGCAAAGCTACAGCCCGTGGGGTTGGATGCGACTGAGCGACTAACACTTGAGCAGTGATGCCAACCACCACTCAAACGTCTAACATGTATGTGTGTGTGTGTGTGTGTGTGTATGAGTTTCCCCGGTGGCTCAGCAGCAAAGAATCTGCCTGTGATGCAGGAGTCACAGGAGGCATGGGTTTGATCCCTGGATCAGAATGATCCCTTGGAGGAGGGCATGGAAACCCACTCCAGTATTCTTGCCTGGAACATCCTGTGGACGGAGGAGCCTGGTGGGCTACAGTCCATAGGGTTGCAAAGAGTCGGGCACGATTGAAGCAACTTAGCACAGCACAGAACATGTATGTATATAGGACATATGTGTGTACATCGATATACACCACAGCACAGATCACACATTGTCTATGAGGCATGTGCACAGGGATATAGGAGAACCACTTTTGGTGTACAAGCCTCTGGGCCATCCTCACAGTCCCTGAGGTCCAGTGAAGGCCCCACATTTCACTCTGTTTTGTATTGAGCTCCAGTCTCTACTGGGACTGGGAAGCAAGGAGGGTCCAAGGCCGAGGGGGGTGCCTGGCAGCCACCAAACTTGCCTGCCCAGGGCAAAGCCCCTGGCATGGGCGGAGCTGCTCTGTGATGCCTGCTTGCTGATTCCCTGCCCACCCTGCTGCGTCCTTCCTGTGCGTGGGCCATGTCTCGGCGTGGGTGGTGCTCATCTCATCTGTGGAGATGCTGCCCTGGCAATGAGCCTCAGTCTTTTGAGTACAGGAAAGGTTTGTCTGTTCCCCCAAACACAAATGAGGGGGGAAGAGAGGCCGTGGGGTGGAGGGAGAGTGTGTGGACTTTGCAGGCTGTGAAACTGGAGTTGAATCGGCTTCCACCCTTTGGCTGTCATGTGTCCTTGGGTCAATCTCTTAAAGTCTGTTTTCTCATCTCAGAAATAGGGATGTGACCCAGAGAAGATGCCTGTGAACTATCTCACACTTGATGAGAAGTCATCTGATGGGAGTTATTCCTGGAAGCTGAAGACACGGCCTCTTGTACAAGGCCATGAGCGATAGCATTTTCCTCTCTATAACCCCAGCCACCATTTGCCACAGAGTCACTGTTGGGACTTTTCATTTAGGTGTTTAGCATTTCATTTTTCTCAGCTTCTTCCTCTTTCTAGGTTGAATCTGAGGATTCTTTGAATCTCATACAGCTATCTAGAAAAGATGCACAGGGGTTTATACTGGGCAATATTTATTCAATGAATGAATCAACCAACCTTTCAAGGTAATTCCATAGCCTGTGTACATGTGAATGCAGAAGTAGGTATGTATATGCACACATGAGCACAAACAGAACCCTATAGGTGACATTCTTCGAGCATACATGGGCAACTCAACAAACACCCTTGTGAAAGCCATACCAGCATATTCCTGACTCAGTGAGCCGAACCACAAGTCCTATGGATTTTAAACAGTTCTCTGCACTAACTTAAATCAATTTTTTAAATGTGTGCACGCTCTGAAATTGGACATTAAAGCGTTTCTGCAAAAAAAGTGCCAAAGAATAGCTGCATATATTCATGGACAAATTTCCAACTTTAAGCAGGCTTTTGAAGTTTTGGGAGAACATTGTTTCCAGTGCCTACTTCAAACATGAAAGCGAGGATGTGCCAAATTCTGAAGTGCTCTTCCTACTTCCACTAATGGGAATTCAATTCTGTCAAGATAATGCTATTCTAATTGCTCACCAAAAATAATGGCCACATCCTATTTATGATGAGCTCTTTGCAATTCTAAAGGATCTGTTCTAAAATATTAGGCTCATATTACATTTCCCAGCTCAGACCTGATCAGCATTTTTCTTCTTCACTTCTGGAACATTTTCTCTGGGAGTGACAAGAACATACACAGTAAAGAGTGTCTCCAGTCCATCTTGTATGCCCAGAAAGTTCACCAGAAGGCATGTATCATGAAAAATCATAGATATAGAATTATGTGGTTTAAAAGAAAGAACAAAAACGAAGACCACTGACTTTGCAACCTACATCTGGCTTCACTGCTTACACGCTGTGTGATCCTGGGAAAGTTACTAACTTCTCCATCTCATTTCCTCAATGGTAAAATGTGGGGTAAAATACCCACTTCCCTTGGGATCATTGAACACTTTAAATGAGATAATAAACAGAAAGTGTCTGGAATATAGTTGGAAGAGCTGGAACACAAAAACCTTGGTTCAAAATTGGATAAAAAGCCAAAAAATGTATAAGAAAGGATCTTTCCTTCTTTGAAGAAACCTCAAGCTTCCTGCCATGGGTGTTGAAGTCTGAGCTTCAGTGACCATTAACCTCCCTAATCGCCCTGTGTCCTGTGAATCACAAGAAATGAAAGGCCTGACAGTGCCGTGGTGACCGTCTAGCAGTGGTGCAGAAATGTGATCTGCTCAGGAAGATCTCCCCTAAAAATAGCATTTTCAAGACTTTGTCAAGCCAGAATTCCTGCATCAGTAATGTTCTTGCTATGGGTAAGAGATGCAGCTATAGCCTTACAGTCTCAATAATTCTCATTGTACATCTGCACCCTCCATCATTTGTGTGTACCTAGTGTTCAGCACTATACCTGGCACAAAGCAGGTCTTCTCCAAAGGTTTGCTGACATAAGGAGGAACCAGAGAAATATATGGATGAGCTCCCGTTCCTGTACTCTTTTTGTCATTCTCCATGCATAGTTCCCCACCTAGCTTTCCTGCTTCTTTCAGGCTATCAGTCCTGCCTTTTACTTATCTCTTGGCAGCACTCACCTCCTCCAGGAAGCCTCCCTTGATCTGTCATACCCCCAATACCAGCCCCAGAGTCTAGTGCTTGATCTTTCTTCAGAGTTAATATGGCTTTTGGATAATGCTTTTGCCCTGGAGTTGCCCCATATTTTTATCTAGTATTTTTCCATCAACTCCATCTAGGGCAAGAATTGTCTTTAATGACTTGAAAAATATTGTGCTTTTTTAAAATGAGGTTTTGATGTCTTTAGGTAGGAGACCGTATACAACAGAATTACTTATACAAAGTGAAATTAGACAAATGGTCCTGCCTTCAAAAAGTTTACTTGGCGGGAAAGGTAAGGCCTAAAGCTACAGAGCAGGAAGTGAAGAGTGCGGAGAGACTGACGTGGTGAAGGGATGATGGGAGAGAGGGAAAGTCCCCATCACACCTGGCAGATGTTTCCAGCAGGGTGAACTGTCGGAGGAGGTGCCATCTGATCCCTGGAAATACCCTAGGAAAAACACTGCTGGCAGGGGAGAAAACCTGTGCAAAGGCATGGGAAAGGGAGGGTGGCGGGTGTACGTGGTGGGTATTTATATCGCATTTTACGATTCTTAAAGGGCACCACACTCTGTTTTCATTTGTTTCTGCATAACAGCCAATGAGGAAGACAAGGCAGAGGTTCCCGGGCTACACTCACAGAAATAAAGAGGGGCTAAGGGGCTCACCCCAACTGGCATTGAACTAGGACACAGCTGGCACTGAAACTGAGTTCTGACTCCAGGTCCACAAGTGAAAATTCCCTCTTCGGACAGAGTGATGGCATCTGTAGAAATTATTCATTCTTGCTAAACTGATGACCAGTGGCTTAGGTGCATTCAAATGATATACCTCTTGTGTCTGGGAGGCAGCAATCTAAGAAGCTCTACGGGTACCTGGAAGGACTACGAAAGCCCTGGATGCTGGAGTGGATGCGGATCACAGACACTCTTCTGGGTCAGCTCTGAACAATGGAGGACTGTGTAAGGTGTGTGCCGTCATAGGGGAGGGGAAGCCTCGAATTATGGTGGAGGTTAGGGTCACTACACCCTTGCTACGAGCTGGGCACTGTGTTCTGTGTATTACCTGGATTCTTTCACTATGATCCTCACACCAAAACTATGAGGTAGGTTCTCAGCCCATGTTTAGAGGCTGGAGAAATGGAAGCTTAGAAAAGTGAGGAAACCCTTCTCAGGTTCTCAGCTGGTAAGGGGTAGAGTCAGCATTCAGATGCAACAGTAAGTGGGTGTGTCACAGTAAGTGAGCTAGAGGTTCATAACCACTTGTGTGCCACAGACTCCTTTGGACATCTGATAAAGCCCACGGACCCCTTCTGAGAAAAATGTTTTTAAATGGATAAGATGTGTAGGTCTTATGAAGAAAACCAATTATATTAAAATTTTAATTGCTAAAATATTAGAAAGCAAATTTTGTATATAGCAATATAAGTGCTTCTTTGTTAATTAGTTAAACAATTAGAGCTGGTAGCAGCTCATGATTTGGAAGTCCTGATGAATGTCAACAAGATTTTGAGATAAAAGCAACAACTGTAATGAAAATATCTGTGATTTCTGCTGATGACAAAATCATGGGTGCCAGTAATACTATTGTTTTGTTCACTCAAAATAGGAGAAAATGCTAAATTTCAGTAAAAAGCTAGTGAATATTAAAAAGCTGTTGTTTCCATTCCAGTTTACAAGTCTCCTGAATTCTCTTTAGTGACCCGAAGCTAGGGACTCCTGGGCCAGGCTAGACAGTGGTCAGGATCTTGATGGGCAGAGTTCTTGCAGCCCAACCCTTCCTGCAGCCCCAGCGCCACCTTGATTGGTGATGGGAGCTTTAAAACACCTCCTAGGGCAAAGCAATCAATCTCTGTGGGGTAGGAAACTGTGCTGATGGATCTTACAGGGCTGGAAGCTGATCAAAGGGCTTTAAAGGTAAACACAGGAGAGAGACAGGGGCAGGGGCTCTCAGTGATGGAAGGTGGGTGGTGGAGGGGTGGGGAGAGGAGGGCCAGGGACTCCAGCCAGATCCTGCACACAGTGAGTACCTAGAAGTCTGAGGAGCAGAGCTCAGGTGAGACAAGATGAAGAGCAGGGGGGAAGGGGGAGGCAGAATACTCTCCTTTTCCTCCACTAGAGATAGCACGGAAGAATGGGAATAGGAAGTAAAACCATATTGTCCAAAACTAATTGTCCTCACTTTCCAGCCCTACAGCCTTAGGTAAATCACATTCCATCTCCAAACCCCCATTGCCTTATCTATGTGGGAGGAACCGAAACACTGAACTCACAGGCCCTTTGAAGTGTTAACACACTGATTGGCACTTGGCAGAGCGCTTGGCACATGGTTGTTGCTCGATACAATTAGGCTGAACTATATGAGATTGATGTTTCTGAAGGTCAAGAACAGTTGGATATGGTTAGTTTCATATGATTCCAATTACAGTTCCTGGAAAACAAGGGAAGCTGCTGAGAGCATACCCAGCTCCAGCTGGTGGGGTTGGATGTACATGGAACTAACGGCATCCAGTCACCTACATTCCCACCCCATCTCCTGTGTTTGAGGGGTGTTCCTGAAAACTTTCTTCCTCACCTTCTTCCATGCCAGAGTAAATCTATAAAGGGATGCTCTAGCAGTTTTCTCTTTGGCATTCCAGGGACTGATAAATCACAGATCACACTAAGACACAGTATGGACTCCTGTGATCTGTCAGTGAAGAAGAGGCAGATGCAGGGGGAGAAAGGACCTTACTACATTCCTTTGACCAGTTCTCCTATTCATACTTTTCTGAGCAAATAAAAGCCCAGAGTGCGGATTGGAAAACCCTATGGGCTAGTTCAGTTCAGTTCAGTCACTCAGTCGTGTCCAGCTCTTTGTGATTCCATGAACCACAGCATGCCAGGCCTCCCTGTCCATCACCAACTCCCAGAGTCCACCCAAACCCATGTCCATTGAGTCAATGATGCTATCCAACCATCTCATCCTCTGTCGTCCCCTTCTCCTCCTGCCCTCGATCTTTCCCAGCATCGGGGTCTTTTCAAATGAGTCAGGTGGCCAAAGTATTTGAGTTTCAGCTTCAACATCAGTCCTTCCAACGAACACCAAGGACTGATCTCCTTCAGAATGGATTGGTTGGATCTCCTTACAGTCCAAGGGACTCTCAAGAGTCTTCTCCAACACCATAGTTCAAAAGCATCAACTCTTTGGCACCCAGTTTCCTTTATAGTCCAACTCTCACAGCCACACATGACTACTGGGAAAACCATAGCCTTGACTAAACGGGCATTTGCGGGCAAGGAAATGTCTCTGCTTTTGAATATGCCGTCTAGGTTTGTCATAACTTTCCTTCCAAGGAGTAAGAGTCTTTTAATTTCATGGCTGCAATCACCATCTGCAGTGATTTTGGAGCCCAGAAAAATAAAGTCAGCCACTATTTCCACTGTTTCTCCATCTATTTGCCATGAAGTGATGGGACCAGATATCATGATCTCTGCTTTCTGAATGTTGAGCTTTAAGCCAACTTTTTCACTCTCCTCTTTCACTTTCAACAAGAGGTTCTTTAGGTCTTGTTCACTTTCTTCCATAAGGGTGGTGTCAGCTGCATATCTGAGGTTATTGATATTTCTCCTGGCAATCTTGATTCCAGCTTGTGCTTCCTTCAGCCAGGTGTTTCTCATGATGTACTCTGCATAGAAGTTAAATAAGCAGGGTGACAGTATACAGCCTTGACATACTCCTTTTCCTATTTGGAACCAGTCTGTTGTTCCATGTCCAGTTCTAACTGTTGCTTCCTGACCTGCATATAGGTTTTGCATGAAATGTTCCCTTGGTATCTCTAATTTTCTTGAAGAGATCTCTAGTCTTTCCCATTCTGTTGTTTTCCTCTATTTCTTTGCATTGATCACTGAGGAAGGCTTTCTTATCTCTCCTTGCTATTCTTTGGAACTCTGCATTCAGATGGGTATATCTTTCCCTTTCTCCTTTGCTTTTGGCTTCCCTTCTTTTCACAGCTATTTGTAAGACCTCCTCAGAGAGCCATTTTGCTTTTTTGCATTTCTTTTCCATGGGGATGGTCTTGATTCCTGTCTCCTGTACAATGTCACAAACCTCCATCCATAGTTCATCAGGCACTCTCTCTGTCAAATCTAGTCCCTTAAATCTATTTCTCACTTCTGCTGTATAATCATAAGGGATTTGATTTAGGTCATGCTTGAATGGTCTAGTGGTTTTCTCCACTTTATTAAATTTCAGTCTGAATTTGGCAATAAGGAGTTCATGATCTGAGCTACAGTCAGCTCCTGGTCTTGTTTTTGTTGACTGTATAGAGCTTCTCCATCTTTGGCTGCAAAGAATATAATCAATCTGATTTCGGTGTTGACCATCTGGTGATGTCCATGTGTAGAGTCTTCTCTTGTGTTATTGCTATGACAAGTGTGTTCTCTTGGCAGAACTCTATTAGCCTTTGCCCTGCTTCATTCTGCACTCCAAGGCCAAATTTACCTGTTACTCCAGGTGTTTCTTGACTTCCTACTTTTGCATTCCAGTCCCCTATAATGAAAAGGACATCTTTTTAGGGTGTTAGTTCTACAAGGTCTTGTAGGTCTTCATAGAACTGTTCAACTTCAGCTTCTTCAGCGTTACTGGTCGGGTCATAGACTTGGATTACTGTGATACTGAATGGTTTGCTTTGAAAATGAACAGAGATCATTCTGTCATTTTTGAGGATTGCATTCAAGTACTGGGGGTAGACCTATGTTCAAATCCATGTTCTGTACTTGACACTTAATTGCTTGTTTCACTTGGACCCATCACAACCACCCTGAACCTCAATCCCCTCTTCTGTAGGAAGGGGATATTAGAACAGAGCATCTCCAAGATCTCATCCATGGGTGACTTTGACCATGGAGACTTTGGTTTGCTCCTCAGCTCTACACTGGGCAGACCACAGGGTCATTGTAGGTCTCAGTTTAGGGATCAGCTCAGCATTGTAACAGTAACTCACCCCGCGTAGTGCAGCTCATGGAACCCAAGTTTGAAGATGCAGCTGTAGAACTGGGCAGATGTCTGAAGACCCTCATAGAGGAGCCTTGTGATAGACAAAATGAGAGTCCACAGAAGCGTCTGAAATGAGGCAGAGGAGTAACTGTTTAGGTTTGTTTGGCACTAAAGTATTTTTAAAAGTTTATTTCATATTAAATCATAAAAACCATATGGAAAAGTGATTATAAACTCTTTTTGCAGTAATAAAACAGCCCTTGGGGCACAGAAGCACATAGGCTTAATACACCTAAAAATATCTTATTTTTCTACAGCTTGATTGAAGCTGATGTAGGTGTGCTTGGCATCTGACTTGGGGAGGTCGTGCCTTTTCTTCTTCTGCTAATAATACTGTTTGGCAGCTTTACACTCTATCTTACCACAGATCTTTGCCAAAACTTGAATTTACTTCCGTCAGATTAACTGTCTCCAAAAACAAACTGGCATTTCTTCTAAGGGCTCCGATTAAAAGGATAAGCTTGAGTGACACTCCCTTAAATGGCTGGATGTTCTCACAGGGCTAGGAAATCAGAACTGGAAAAGCAGCAGGGCTGAATTTAGTCACATGGCTGCTCAGGCATTTGGACAGGGAGAGGGGCTGCCCTTTCCCTCTGCTGTGTTTAGAAACCCTGGGTGAATTATGATTTTGAATACATACCTCTCAAAAAACTGTGAGAAGAAAACCACTGTTTTGTTCTAGGTCCCAACCCTACAGTTCTTTGTTTGCTTTAAATATCATTTTTACTAATTTTGCTGATCAAATTATGTTGGCTTCCCCAAAGCACCAAGGAAATAGGGGCCTTTTCTAGTTGCACAGCTGAATGCATATGGAATTTGAATGAATCCACTATGTATGGTCCAACGAGCTTTCTGTCTTTAACATTCCAGTAGACAGAGAGGAGAGTCCAGGGAAGACAGAAAGCAAGAAAAGAGGAAGGAAGCACTGGCTAGTTTTCCCCTCTCTCTTGTTTATAATTTGATCCCTCAAGAATAAGAGTCAGGGTCAAAATAACTTTCTAAGCAGATATTTTTCTTTTTGTCTTTTATTATTGTGTTAAATGTATTTATTTATGTTGAGGAAACAATAGGGAAGGGATGGGGAGAGAGAAATAGGTTACTGATTCTTGTACGTTACAAATTTGAATGCCTAACACAAGAAAAAATTCAAGTGAGATAACGTTTCAAGAATCACATTGAAATGTGGCTATTAGATACACACACTCTCTCTTTCTTACAACTGTCTATCCCCCTATAAGTAAGAGTACCTTGAAAGAACTCTGTGAAAAATCTATGGAAAACTCTTTGTCAGCTGTAAATACTATGTTAAATTTTCTAATCCTATGTTGATATTAACCATCTAAAAATGAAGGACAAAATAGCTATTATTATTAATTTTATCCCATAACTTTTATTACTCTGCCTGAGAAGAGGTAGGATCAATAATTAATATAATCATTAATTAAATAACTTTTAATTAATGCTGAGGGGAAAAATTTTTGCTTGGATTGTTATATTGAGTTAAATGTATTGAGTGGAGTCGCTCAGTTAAATGTATTGAGTGGAGTCGCTCAGTCGTGTCCGACTCTTTGTGACCCCATGGACTGTAACCTACCAGGCTCCTCTGTCCATGGGATTTTCCAGGCAAGTGTACTGGAGTGGGTTGCCATTCCCTTCTCCAGGAGATTTTCCCAACCCAGGGATCGAACCCAGGTCTCCCACATTGCAGGCAGACGCTTTACCGTCTGAGCCACCAGGGAAGCCCTTGCCCAGATCCAAATTTCTTAGATAAGCCTTGGCTTATCTAAGCATGGTTATGCCAAAACATAAACAGATTGTCATTGTGCTTAGCTTAGTGTGGCTATCAGTGAGCTCTGCTAGGGGTGGGAGGGATGTCAGCTTTGCCATTTCTTGTTCATTTGTATTCACATTATTAATATTACCTTCAACATGTGGTTTCATTGTATCAATGTTTTAAAACCATTAATCCACGTTATGTGGGACACTGTAGCTAAAACTAGATAATGTAATTCACAATTCCCTTTAGCCAAGTGAAGGAAGATTGTAATGCCTGACAATGTACTGAAAACAGCCTAAGAGTTGAGGGTGTCTGGTCAGCCCCCTGGGCCATGATCCCTCTACTAGGATCCCTCCTGCTCTGTATAAAACCACACTAATCCAACATGTGGGATAAGCCAAGACCTCAGGGTTAGCCCCCACACTGGGCATTGAAGTCAGAATATATGTCAGTTGTATATAAATCAATATATTTGCTTATAAAATTATAATACATAACATACACACACATATATAATAAAAGTGAACCCTTTTTTTTTTTTTTTTTTTTAATACTTTTACCTGTAAGGATAAGCTTAATCTGATTTTGAGGTCACTTCTTGAGGTAATTTACATAAAGATAAAATACATATTGTTATCTTCATTTTACTGATGAGGAAAATTAAGTTGCTGAGGGTCACAGCAATTTTCCCTTTTTTGGTAGCCTACTGAAAAAGGAACTCCATAAATCAGTAGGTGTCCAATATGCTACTGGAGATCAGTGGAGAACTAACTCCAGAAAGAATGAAGGGATGGAGCCAAAGCAAAAAAATATCCAGCTGTGGATGTGACTGGTGATATAAGTAAGGTCCAATGCTGTAAAGAGCAATATTGGATAGGAACCTGGAATGTCAGGTCCATGAATCAAGGCAAATTGGAAGTGCTCAAACAAGAGATGACAAGGGTGAACCGTCAACATTCTAGGAATCAGTGAACTAAAATGGACGGAAATGGGTGAATTTAACTCAGATGACCATTATATCTACTACTGCGGACAGGAATCCCTTAGAAGAAGTGGAGTAGCCATCATGATCAACAAAAGAGTATGAAATGCAGTACCTGGATACAATCTCAAAAACGACAGGATGATCTCTGTTCATTTTCAAGGCAAACCATTCAATATCACCGTAATCCAAGTCTATGCCCCAACCAGGGCATAGTAATGCCTCAGTAATGCCAGATTTCAGTAATGCTGAAGAAGCTGAAGTTGAACGGTTTTATGAAGACCTACAAGACCTTTTAGAACTAACACCCCAAAAAGA